>VXAK01010300.1:400289-428625 GCA_013399435.1 Arenaria interpres | reverse complement strand
GGGGGGGGGGGAGAGACAAAACATTTAATTTATAGGTCTGATTTTGCTCTAAAGCAGATGCAATCGTAAATAAAGCTACCAAGGAAGCACCATATCTGCACCCCGTCCTCCCGTTCCCCTGAACAGGGACAGCTTAACAAATGAATTTCCTCTCATTGAGTCTATTTTAGAAAATCAATTGTCCGAAACCCTTCCAGAAAAATGAAAACAAAACAAAAAATGCATTTCCTTCAACAGAAGCAGCCCAGATAAAGTCCACCCATATGCCAAGACACCCCCCGGCAGCGGCCGAGCCCCATGGCCACAGCCCTGGGCAGGGAGGAACGGAACCCGAGAGCCCGGGCAAAGCACACAAGCCCACCGAGACATTGCATTAACCTTAGTTATTTATTTAAGGCGGTGCCATGCCCTTGGCCCCCGGTGACGTCGGCATCAACTGCACATGATCACCTCCCAGCAGAGGGGCTCTGGGGGCCAGGGTGATAAACCCCACGCCTGATGGTTGCCCACAGCTCAGAAAGGCTGAGCTTCCTGTAGGATGAACGGTAGAGGAGCACATAAGAAGGTTAGTGCATTCCCCCCACCCAGTGGAAAACACTTTATGGCTCCTCAGAGCAGCTGGGGGAGCAACAAATACCAGCTTTTCTCCAGGTCTGCTGGACCCGCGTCAGTCCCTTGGATGCTGCTGTCCCCACCAGCCTCTGCACAGCCCCTTCCAGCCCACACGCTGGGCAGCACCGGCTTGTGGCACAGCACCACATCCCCAGCAAGAGCTGCCTTGGAGATACGGGCTTCCATTTTCATCTGTGGTTTAAGTAAAACACCTCCTGTGGCTCAGTTTTAATCTTTCATTGAAAGAAATGCTGCTCCCCTCCTGCTAATAGACCTTTTTATTTCAGATCACATTTATGGTGAAATCGCTTACAGCCTTTCCTTTCAAATTAAAAACCCACGCAGCAATTTCCTCCAAGTTCCTGCCTTTGCCAAAAAGTATCACAAAATATGAAACCTGCGCCCTCTCCCCTCCTCAGACAACTCCCGGGCTCCTACGTGCCATATGGGCTTCACGCTGGAACTGCCTGTGCCGGCAGTTCCTTGCACTCGCAGCACCTTGGGGTTATTTCTGCAAAACACCCTCAATATTGCTTAAAAGCTGCTTCCTCTCCAGGAAGAGCTGCGGGCGCCAAGGACATCCAGGGCTGATGCCTAGAAGACCTGGCCTGGCCACCACTCATGCGGAGAACCCTAAGGATGATGCCAAGGAGCTCCAGCTGCACATGGGCCCTGCAGAGCAAGAGCCAAACAAGCCAAAGAACCTTTCCCATTGCCACCACGGAGACAGACTACCCACAGCATCTTCGTGTGCCTCAATGATGGCAGAGAATAGGTCTGTTTGCAATGACACAAGGCCATTTGGGCCACTGCAAGTCATGGTGGGGCAACTACGGAGGAAAGCTAGGAGCTGAATCAGTTCACCAGCACCAGCTGATCTCCCACCTCCCCATGGGGACAGTGGTGACCTGCCAATGGCACCCCCGGGGTCAGTGCCTAATTCCTGCAGGAGGGGCACAGCGTCCAAGCAAGCCGATTACCGGGTGGCCGGGCACTGCCAGCAAGCTGCTGGGGCCACCACGGCTAAGTCACTCTGGGGCCTGATCCCAGCTCCTTCATCCCCTCAAAGAAGGGATTTTCCAGAGGAGTGCCAAGCAGGGACACGGCTCTGCCACTTTTTCCCCTTCGGCAGAGCCACGGGGCACTGTTCCCCGCTCAGTACCTATGGGCACCGCATTTAGGCAAACGGCAAAACACCACTAATTACTCCATGCACCTCCCTTTCCCCAGCTGGGCTCCCCACTTCGCAGCGCTCAGGGCCAGGGGATCCCCAGGCCCACGGCATCAGCCGTCACCCGCACCGAGCATGGGCACCATCGGTGACACAACCACTCCCAGGCGGGGTGACACTGCTGCCGCTGGCAGGGGACAGAGGCCGCAGATAACGAGAGATAAACCCAAATAATCCCAGCAAGAAATGCCCGCTTCATGCCACGGAGAGCACGTGTCCCCGTGCTGTGAGTTGTGACTGTGGCCATCTGGCCCCAGCACCGAGTGCCTGTTGCAGGCTTTAACGGAACGGGATGACACCTGGGGATGGGGTGGGACCTGGAGACAAGGCAAGGGAAGGTAGAGACCCACCCCAATGGCTTCACTGCAAGGAGAAATCTCCCCCCTCGCCCCGACCCCACAGGCACCCGCCGGCTTGACAGGATGTAAATAAACATCCCAGCACAGCTCTCCTCAAGCTGCTTATGAAATACTCAAGCTGGTGGGGTTCACAGTGGGTTGCAGGCGTTCAGGGGAACGACTCCGGCGTGACTGCAGCCTCCATCCCTGCGAGGCCCTTTTGTTGGGAATGCAACCCCCCCCCCAAAAAAAGCCACTATTCCACCCCGAATCACTTAGGGCTGCATCTTCTCAGGGCTGGCTGACCACACCAAACCATCTCCTCTGTTCCCTCTGCAGCTTGCTGCCTCACACTGAGCTCTTCCAAACACGCTCCCTGTGAGGCTCACAGCCTGAATCCCCCCGCCGTGGCACCCCAGCCCCGCTGAACCCCAAAGCGGGGAGGGGAGAGCAAAGCCTTCTCCAGGACCGAGCCTCAGCGCTCCCCACCAAAACAAGGGCTGAAACTGCACCCAGCTTGCACCCATCTGCTCCTGTGTGCACCCACGTGCCCCCAACTTGCACTCTCCAACAGGGAGCCATGAGATTGGTCCCAGAGTCCTGGGGCAAAAAGCAGGGGGAATTTTGGCCATGGCTGCAATGCCCAAGGGGGGACAGAGGTGGATTGGGACTCAGGACCAGCTTGACCACCTCAATCCCAGCACCTGGGAAGAAAAGAAGGATGCGAGATGACCAGCCCTTGCTGGACAGTAGGTCAGAGCCACCCACGAGGCCACCACTCCGGCACAGGAGGGACACATTGGGCACCCAGGCTCCTTCCTTGGGGCCAGAGCAGCAAATTCTTCAAAGAGCACTTAAAAATGAGAGCTGCCATCGGCAGCGCCCACCACAGGCATCAAGGCTCGTTCTGACCAGCTGCAAGCTGTAGCTGAACATTTACAGAGAATAACTTAGCAATGTGGGTTTGTTTTATAAAAAAAAAAGTGATGACAGAGCTGCAAGAATAGCCTTAGTGACTGCTCACATGCTGCAACTGAGCTTGTGGGGCACATGGATGCTACCAGGACAAGTTTTTTGGGGGAAAAAAGACCCACAGGCACCTACCCAGCGGGATGCTCCTGGCATCGACACCTCATTGCACAGATCGGTTCTTAAAAGGGAAAAATCATCAGTGCAACCTCAAGCCCAATCGGTGCAACCTCCACCGATCAATAAA
Source organism: Arenaria interpres (assembly GCA_013399435.1). Classification (NCBI taxonomy): domain Eukaryota; kingdom Metazoa; phylum Chordata; class Aves; order Charadriiformes; family Scolopacidae; genus Arenaria; species Arenaria interpres. The sequence continues at coordinate 425,228 of VXAK01010300.1, read as the reverse complement.
ACCCAGCTCCTTCCAAAACAGCCCTGTGGCTGCTGTGCCCCCAAAATGCTTCAGCTACCTGCTCAGGAAAAGCCAGGACCTGCTTTAAAAAAGAAGTAAGTAAAAGCCATGACCCCGCGCTCGCATCCTCTCCCTCCGCAGATTTAGCACGCCTGTATTTTTCCCATGGCCCCGGAGCAGTTAGTTCACCCTATCTGCAAATATTTCCAGCTTGCCTTGGAGTTCTTCAAAAAGCGAAGAAAACAGGAAATGATTCAACCGGCCAAAGAGGGTCGGGTCCGCGCGACCTTAAAGGATGCACGGGGCTCTGTGCAGCTAGGGAAAGGGGGCATGTCTCACAAGCAGAGGGGAACCCATCTGGGATCACCTATTTGGGTTTTAAAAGGACTTTTTGAAATAATTTTCCTCCTGCTCTGTTTTTACAGGGTCAGAGCTTGGGCAGCAGTGTGAAAGCACCAAGAAAAATCACCCGAAAATGCCATGCTGCAGCTGCCATCCCAGCATGGGGATCCCCGGGGCTCAGCAGGCGGCTGCAGGGGGGGGACACGCTGGCAGGGCCAGCCCCTCAGCCTTCGGGGGATCCCCTGGGACCATCAGTGAAATCAAATTACTCAACAAATAAACCGCGAGGGGAAAAGCGTTGTCTGCAGGATCCCTTTGGCTGCAAGGGTGGTGACCGGTGCTGTGTCCTACACGGGCTTGCTCTGCTTGCACCACAAAATCTTGAATTCGAGGTCCTTAACTGAAAGGAATTCAAGATCTTTGTTTTAAGATAAATAAATAAATAAATAATCCCAATTCAGCATCTGTTCTGAGCAGAAATCCTCGGGCAAAACTGCTTATCCCATCGCAGAGATGATCCGGGGCTTTCTCAGGGCTCTTAAACCTCCCGACTAATGCAATCCTCGGCCACTGGGAAAAAAAAAAAATAGGTCTTAGACCACAGCTCTGCAAAGCCCCTCTCTGGGATTAAGCAAACACTGTCGCTCCCTTCGCTTCACCCAGACCCGAGTACATGCTCAAACACTTCGCCTTACATGCTCTGTTGACACGGAGCTGCCGCGTCTCTTTGCCAGCTCTGCTATTTATTTTCTTTTTGACCGGTGCCAGCGTTTCCCTGGTTGTGTTCTGGGAAGATATTTCCTAAGCTCCCGGGGGGATTTTGCCTTTGTGAAACCCAAGCCCTGCGACGAAGCGTTCCCTCTAACAGTGGCACATTATCTCTGGGCTCCCCAGAAACCCACTGACACTCACCTGGGTGCGGAGAAAAACCCCTGCAGAAATGCTTCAGTATTGCATTGGAGCGAGCTTTGCTGCCCTTTCACATGCCAAGAGCACAAAAGTTAGTTAAAGTAAGTTAGAGTCAAAAAATTAACTGTATTTTTTGTCTGTTTGCATGCAAAAAAAATGCAAAAGAAAGTCTTTTTTTTTTTCCTAGGTATCCAGACCAGTGGCCATCAATTTCATAAACTGGATTAAGAAGCAAAGGCATGGCATAGTCCATCTACAAGCATCAACTGCCTATACCCATCCACAGATACGCGTGTGTGTGTGTGTACACAGATAAATGCTGCTTGGACGACAAGCTGCATTGCCACACCACCCCTGGAGCTGCTGCTTGCAGCAAATCGTCATTATTTTAGAAGGAAAAAGCTTTCGGAAACGCTGTTCAAGCTGGTCCATTTAGAAACACGCAAACAAGACATTAAATAACAATGAAATACTTTCAATAAAAAAAAAACAACCAAAAACCAAACCAAACAGTGGTTGGGTGTTACCAGCTCTCATAATCTCACTGCAACTCTTGCAGCATCTGATTTTTTATTTTTTTTCCCCCCTTAGATTTTCCAGTGCTGCTGCTGGGAGCTGGGGTCCCCCAGGGACACCCCCCGACACAGCTCACCGGGATGCCACAGCACAGGCTTCGTGTCACCCCCGTGCAGCCCCCGGCAGTGCCCAGGACCGTTCCCATTTTGTACACCTGGATGTTTCAGGCACACTCCACCATGGTGCCGGTATCATAAATGTCACCGGCTCTGATTAACGAGGGGTTTCCATGCAATTAATTAGTAGCTGCCAACTTCCGTGCAAGCGGAGCCCACTTGCAGAAGCACCAAACTGCCAGCGCTTTCATCTCTTCTGCTTCCTGAAACAAACTCACCTCCTGGATTTTGAGGGGCAGCAGGGCAGCCCCCCTGTGCTCCATTGTCCAAGCAAAACCCACCTGCCCCTAGAAAAGCCCCTCCCTGGCTCCAGTGAGGCCATCAGTGTCACAGACCTGCTCACCATCACCACCGAGCTGGCCCTGAGCATCCCAAGCTCCGGCTCCAGCATGGGGCTGCCCCCATGCTCCCCCCAGCCCCTGCCCACCACCTAATCCCTGCCTTCAAACCACCACCTGCAGCCTGACTTTGAGCAGGGCTAAGGATGAAAAAGGGCTTTTCAAAGACCTCCATCGCACAGGCATTAGCTTTTGAGCAGGATGCAAATTCACTGCCAGCCCAGCCCGGTGAGCTCTCACCCAGCCAGGGCAGCCCTGGGTCCCTCCCTGCCTGGGGTGCTCACAGATGGTGGTGGCCAAGTCCCAGGACCATCTCCAGCCTCTCCACTCAGCAGCTCCCCACGCATCCCAAGTAAACGCATGCCCTAGAACGGGCTGAACTACCTTGAAAAGTCACCCTTTAGGGGTTTATTTCAGGAATAAAACACCAACGCCAGCGTGGACATCTGCCCCTCCAGGAGAAAAGGAGGTGGAAGCCCCATCCATGGAGGTGTTCAAGACCAGGTTGGTTTGGGCTTTGAGCAATCTGGTCTAGCAGGAGGTGTCCCTGCCCATGGCCAGGGGGTTGGAACTGGATGATCTTTAAGGTCTTCCAGCTCTAACCATTCTATGAGAGCGCACACACACACACGACACAAGACACGGAGCTAATCTAGCAGCCAAGGCTGGGTCAGTACCATCTGCTGTGGGAGCCTGGCAGGTCCTGGCACACCGTGGGTCAGATCAGCTCCTGCAGACCAGTGTGCCAAAGCCACGATGCTGTGTGCTCCTCAGCAAGGGCGTTCACCCCCTGAACCTCCTCCAAGGCTGAAGGGATGCTCTCAGCACAGCCGGGAAGCGCGCAGTGTCCCAGGGTGGCACTGTGAGAAGGGGACCTCTGGCACCACTTGTGCCCTCGAACAGGGATTTGCTGGAACCAAGCTGAGCTCATCTGCCACAGGAGTTGATGGCCACTTGGCCCCGTCACAGCACGTAATCACTGGAGATCAGGGCTTGTCGAGTAATCGGCTCAATCCTGCCTGGGACCACCTTGCCCAGAACACTCTGCACCCACCAGCAGTTTTGGGGCTGCTCCCAGCATCCCCTCCATGGCCCAGCCTGGTGGGCTTTCCCGTTCCTTGGGGGCAGCCAAATAGCTTCTAATCACCGCTGTCAGGAATTGCGCTGCCTGGATGCACTCCAGGCTCCGGATCACCCTGCGACACGTCAAGCCTTTCCGCCTCTGCTCGGCCAAGCTGGAGAAAACACAGGCAGGAGCATTCCTGTCTAATTTACATTGTTAACATATTTTCTTTTAAGACAGCTCCCATGGTCTTTCCTCTCCTTTCACATGTGTTTTCAGTCAGAAAATGGCTCCTTCACTCACCTGCTCCCTGCAAAGAAAACCTCCGCTGGTGGAGCCTGCAGGGGTAGGGGACACTAGGCTCCTGTCCTGCCCTGTGGCCACCTGGGGACACTGAGGTGCTCTAAAGGGACAAGGGACACCGCTCAGGGCCTTGGTGTCTGTCTCTGCTGTCTTGCCTCCAGCCAGGACCTCTCCATCCCTCGCACTTTGGCTTCTCTGCTGCAGGCAGGGAGCACCAAGGGATGCAGGGGAGGGATGCACAGGAACCTCTGGGAGTTGTGGAGGAGAAGGGCAGCTCCGGCAGCGCAGGATCCTGACCGAAGCCCAAACACCAGCAGGCAGAGCAGCAAAGGGCGATGCTGGGAGCCGAGGAGGAGCCAAACGGGGGGAAAAACTCACACAGGAAGGGGGCCCAGGGCCACAGCACCGCCAGAACAAGGAGCCCATTTACACCCGCCCTGACATGGGCACCCTCCCTTGGCAGTAATGGTTATACTGGGAGCCGAGCTGACCCGCAGGCAAGCTTTAATTGCCACTATTATTACTACAGTTTTGTTGGAAGCTCAAAGGCTGCTGCCTTTGCTCAGATTTAGGGATGCACTTAACTTTAAGCAGATGCTTATTGCCCTGATCTGGGAAGGGGAGAGGGGGTCCCCATGTCCCAAACGTGAAATCCCGCTGTCTTTCACACCACAAAGATGAGGAAAGCTGGGAGAAGCAGGAGCCCTCACCGTGGCTGCCGGCAGTGCCCACAGCCCTGCTCGCCGTGAGAACCGGGGAGGCTTTGGGCTCGTGCCACAGCCAGGAGCGGGATTACTGCCTCCATTCAGGGCTGTGCCAGGGAGCCGCCGCCTGCTACAGCGGAGCTGGTTTTCATTCCCCTTCCCCCAGGAATGACTCAAGTTTTCCCAATAAAGCAGCCCCAGAAAGGGGGCTATTGTAGCCCTACATCCCCCGCGGCCAGGAGGACCTCGGTGACACTTTGGGGAAGGGGCGGGGAGCTGACTGCTGATGGCAATGTCAAAAGGAACCTCAAAACCCAGCCAGAAAGGGGGGGACCGTTGGCCAGCAGCACAGCGAGAGGGGAGGCAGAGCACCCCCAGGTCTGTGCCACAAGGCAAGGACACGGCCGCTCTCCCACCACCCATCTCTGGGAAAATCAGAGTGAGGATGCTCCTGGGGCTTCCCAAACCCTGGATGGTCCTCAGCTCCATGCCGGGATGCTGCGGCCCCCCACACGCTGCTGGGAAGGGCTCGGGGGCTCCCCCCCACCTCCTCCCTGGCCGCACACATTTCACCCAGCTCCATCCCCCGACTCGGAGTCAGCCAGCGCCGAACCGGCTCAAACTCCAGATGTTGGTGAAATGCTATAAATAAAGGAGGGGGAAGGGCAGAAGCAGCTGGTGGGACGCCAAGCCCACCGAAACACAAGCAGATGTTCCCCTTCCTCCCAGAGCTGGGCTGTGCCTGCCCGCAGCCGAGTTTGGGGAGAAAGGTGACAGTTCCAGCACCCAAAGGTGCCCCAGTGGGTAAGACACACACACACCCCCCCCCAGAACCTGCAGAATTTGGGGGGGTAATTCAGAGGTTTTCCACCAGCCAGGCCAGGAATAAATCCTTGGGCAGGACCAGCTCAGTAAACAACCTGCTTCCATTTTTATACAGCCACAACTCTAATTACCACCCACCCCGTTAGCTGAGGAGGTGTTTCGGCTCAGACACCAACCATCAAGAGAAAAACCTCACTTCATTCTTCCATTACAGACCCTGACTGACGCTTGCTCTTAAAGCTTGTTGCTTCACAGCATCTCCTGGGCAGAGGCCACGTCGCAACAGCCAGGAGTAAGTTTTGGGTGCGGTCTAGGGATGAGCAAGGACTGTGGCAGCACCCAGAGCAATCGCTGCCCTGAGAGACAAGGAGGGGCTCAAACACGGCTGAGCTGCCACAAAATACCTTTTGGCAAAGCCTGTGATCCCCCTGAAACAAGCAGTTATCTTAAATATCACCGGGAGGAGAAGAGGGGTGCTGCGGGTTCCTGATGGTGTCCACACAATGCATGCTGTGGTGGCACCGTCCCTCCCCACGGTGTCAAAGCTTCATGCCCACCAATCCAAACTGCCGGGCACATCTCCTGCCAGCCCCGAACATAAGGTCTGGGCTTTTACAACTTATTTAAATTGCTTCCATTATTCAAATTGCTCTAATTACTTAAATTGCTCCAGCTGGGTTTGAGTGATAGAAGCATCAAAAAAAGTTGTGTGGTTTGTTTTTTTTTTTTTTTTTAAAAAGACCAAAAGCATCAAGATTTGTGCTGTTTTCCCTCACAGCTGCAGCGCTGCTGCCCCAGCATCCTCAGGCCAGCCCTGGGGGGGCTCAGCCGGGCGCTGTGTCTCTGCCCGGGGGGCTGCTGGAGGAGCCGGCGCCGCACCGGCACGCACGCCCAGCGCCCTTTGGATGCATCCCGCCGCTTTCTCTGCCAACACGCCGCACAAAGGGAGCGATCGAGGATGGCAGGCGAGCCAGGAGACAGCCGAGCGATCCCAATTAGCGGTGGAAAGCATCCAGCCATGGGTACTCAGCAGGACCCGCAGCCAAACCGCAGCTGATATGGTAATTTGGATATTTTCAGTGGGTGAGTCTCCCGCCCCTGCCGGGTCTGCTGGGCTGGATGGGAGCACAGAGTCAGGGGCTGGCTGTGCTGGACGGGGTGATGCCAGGTCCCTGCTCTGTCCCTGGTCACAGCCCAACGGATTAAACATTCAATGGAAACCCTGTGCCCACGGGACGGCTCCTTCCAGCAGCCAAAGGGAATGACGATGCCCACAGACTGCCACAGTGCGTACCGAGCCTCGGCAGGGACTCACTGTCCTCAGGGACATTCACCCTGACCCCTTCAGCCTTTTCAGACACAGCAGAGGGGACAGCGTGCCTTATCACTGGTGCCCCTCAGCAGCCCTTTCCAGGGCAATGCAAAAGCAATCAGAAAAAAAAAAAAATAAAAATCAATGAGGTCCCTCACTGTCCCCTGGCACTGCAGGAGACACGAAGAAAAGGTTTGCACCCTCTCTGAGCCCTGTCCCAAAGCATCCAGGTCTCCTCCAAGCCCGTGCACCTCACCCAGGTTCCTTGCAGGCACTGTGGGATGCAAACCCTGTGGGAGAGCCGGGTGGCCATGCCAGCACCCTGCCGCAGAGCCGGACCTCGGCCACAGCCCCAGACATGACAAAAGGTTATTATCCCGAGAAACTGCCGGGCAGGAGAAAACAAGGGCAGGAAGGATGTGAAGGGTGGGGAGGACGCCTGATCTCCAGCCTGCGGTGACAGTGCCTGCCAGGCTGAGCTGCCCCACAGGACAGCACAGCTCCTGTCCCCCCCTGAGCACCCCACACCGGAGCAGGGTGATGGGAAAAGCGTTTTGCTTTCAGCCTCCCACCGGTGTTTCACCTTTAAGCAATTTGCTGCCAAAGAAATTAAAGCCCGACCTCCTCAGCTGCTGATGCCCTAAGGCGAGGGGGTAAGCCAAGATTTGCCCCTCTCCGAAATCCCTGACACGGTGCCACAGCTCCGTCCGTGGCATTACGGAAATCCCCGAGCACAAAGGAGCCTCTCAGGAGAGGAGCTGCAGCCGGGGCCGTGTCTCGGTGGGGACCACGCATCCCTAGAGGGGACAACCCTGGCGAGGGTCCCCAACAGCCACATCCCCCGGGACGAGGGCAGCTGGATGGTGTGGGGACATCCAGCTCTGTGGGGTCCCTCTGATCCCACCCGCCTCCCCCCAGCAGCGATGCCACCAGCTGAGCTGTCCCCACCACTCCTCAGCAATCCTACAGCTGGGGAATTTCTCCGCCACAAGAAGCGGCTTTTTTTATTTATTTTTTTTTTCCCCCCCTGCTTTGCTGGCGTTGGAGCAGACTCAGGGAAGGCAGCCCCGCTCTCCCCCAGGCAGGGCTGGAGCCAGGAACAGCAGCTCAGGCTTGGCTGGGAGCAGGGAGCAGCTGGGCCAGCCCAGGGAGAGACACCGAGGGAGGGAGGGAGGATGGAGGAGACCGAAACCGCCACGTGCATATGTTTTCTTTAAGAGAGACAACTTTTCCAGCACAATCTGCCAAGAGAACACGCAGCCGGGATGCCGGCGAGCTTCCCTGCTCTGGGGAGAATCAGCTCTGGGACAACACAGGGCAGCAGCACGGGTCCTGACAGGCTGGGATTTGCCCAAGAGGAGAAACACGGGATCTCTGTTCTGGATGCGAAGGGATCTCAGCAGATCTTGTTTTCCCGTGGGTAGGAGAGAGAGAAAAGGAGACAAAGAGCATCAGCCACTCTGTGCAGGGCTGGAACCACAGCTCAAGCCGCTGGAACAAGGGGATGAGTCCTTCCCACGCTCACCGTGACCCCCCTCCCGTGGGTGAGGGGAGGGATTGCTGCGGGCGATGGAAAGGCAGCGGGAGATGCTGGGAATGAGCTTCCCAGATCGTGCTGCAGCAGAGAGCTTGCAGCCCCAGAGGGAGGGACATGCCCTGCTCTACGGTACCCCAAATCAGGGACACGACTGCCATCCACAGCAGCACATCTCAACCTCCTCAGCACCGCTCCAAGGACAGGCAATGGACCCAAAATGGAGCCTCCAGCCCAGGGCAGGACCCCAAGCACACCAAGCTCGTGTTCGCTTGCAGCCGGAGGCTCCGGCCAGAGCCACGCACCATAAAACCGCTGACCATGCCGTATCAACCTGCCCTTTGGACTCTTCAGCTTCTCTCTGGGGCCAAGCCTTGAGCAATCACCAAATCATTCATTAATGCTGGCCCCATTCGTTGCCTTTAATAACCCTGGGTCATTAGCAGGAATCCAGTCGTACCAGCTTTGCACTCCCACAGTGACTAGCCTGGCACCACCGATGCTGAGGGAAATCCCCCTCGAGAAGGTGGGGGTTCTTGTGCGAAACACCAGGGAGCACCAGGGCCTCGTGCGATGCCCCGAGCACCACTCCCTCCCCAGAGAACACTATTCACCCTGTTACATACAGGGGTCTCAGCCACACACCCAGAGAAGGAAAGACATTTTCCTCCAGGGCTGAGATTGCTCAAGCTCTTAACTCCTGGTTTTCACCCTGTGGGGCCACATGGCCCTGCTGCAGGACCCGTGCAAGGCCCTTGTGGGACCTGGGGGACCCTGTCATAGGACCATGGACCAAACCCCACATCCTACAGCACCTTCCTGCCCGCTGCTATCCACTTCCCATGGGCCCAGCACCAACCCTGCCCTGAAAGCCTGATTTTTGGGGAGGGTTGCAGTCCCCAGCAGGTCCATAAATAACCCAAAGCCCTGCAGAAAGCCAGCTGTTTGCCGAGGTGGGAAGAGCTGGGATGGGAAAGCCCATGATCTGCACCATGAGCCAGCAAGAATGGTCCTGGTCCTCCCTCCGAGCCCTGCAGACTCCCCTGGCCCTGCAGGAAGGGATCACAGGTGCTGTATTTAGACTTACAGGGTGCTATATTTAGACTTGCGGAGCCAAATAAAGCCCACGCAGGGTGGAAGAGAGACCACCAAGCCACCATACTGGTCCTTCGGGGCTGATGATCTCCCCTGTTCTCCACCACCAGTCCACCCGGTGCCCAGGCTGGGGTGAGGGATGCCCTCTGTCCACATGGCAGGATGAGCTGGATGCAGCCCCGCCGGTGCTTCAGCTCCACCGAGCACACTCAGCGCACACTTGTCGCACGCTCGCCACGCACCTTCCAGCTCCCACCACCCCACAGCAGCATTTCTCTGCCCCATCTGTCCCCAACACGGGGACACATCTGCACCTCCCCAGCCCGGCCCCTGCCCGAGGAAGGGGGGAGAACAGGCGCTGCTCTGTGAGCGCCGGGGAGCATCGGGACCAGGGAAGTTCAATAGTTTACTACCAATATTTGTCTTGGCCCGGCGGCAGGGCTTGCTGGAGGAAACAGGGCAGGGGGAGGGCTCCAAACATCCTCTGCATTCCTTATAATATAAGTAAAGTCAGCGCTGTGGCACCCGCGCTCGGGGTTAACCAAATGTAAGGCCTTTTGTATTTAAAAATCCTGCAATAAAATATCCAGGGGTGCAATTTTCCAAAAAGCAGGAGGAGTGAGGGGCCTCGGTCCCAGCCCCCAGCGTGACACACGAGCTACCTTTTCCTCCCAAAAACCCACAGCTTGGAGCTTTTGCGCAAAATCTGCCCGTAGAGCTAATATGGACAGAGTACCCAAAGCCTCCGGCTCTGCCTGGGGCTCTCCTTAACCTCCTCTCCGTAACTCAACCCTCCTTCCACAGCAAACATTGCAAAATGCCGGTGTCAGCTCCATCCCACGACACTGCTGGAAACCACGGGGTCGAAGTGTGACCTGATGCAATCGGGAAACATCAGGGCTCGCTCACTCAGCCCGTACCACTGCGATGCTCAGCTCCAAAAATGACATCTTTTAAACCCAGCTCCTTAAAAAAATAAAAATGAGACGACACAGAAGATGCCCCTCACTTGCCAAAAGCTGCAGGGAGCCAAGCACCCTCCCAGCCACTGCTCCTTGGGCAAGGAGTTGGTGTTTATCTCCAGCTGGGGTAGCCAAATGGCACCTCCATGCCGGGGCAGATAAGGAGGTTTGGAGGTGGCTCTGCCAAAGCCCTGCGCAGCAGCAGGTGGTCCAGGACCAAGTGCGTTTCCGATGCAGAACAGAAGGACCTCCCGTGATAACCCCCAGAGCCAGCACCGGGCTCCGGCTGCTCCAGCTGATAAACCCTGGGTGAAGGCGGGTGTGCAGTGTCAGGGACACTCCGGTGCCGGCTGCGGGGCTCCGAGCACGCTGCGATCCATGCCCCTGGGAAGGGATGAAGAGGACCAGAAAGCTGCAGGGAAAGCAGCTGCCCCAGGAACAGCCCTGGCACAATGCTTGCAAAACCAAAATATTTGATCTGGCAAAACCCAGCAGCTCCTTCAAGGAGTGGCACAAGGCAGTTTTCACCGCCTCCATGTCTGGGCTGCCCCAAGGACCTCGTGGGGTCTCCCGTGTACCCCCATCCCCAGGACAGACTCAGGTCCTCGCTATCAGTGGGAGCCCTGCGCTCATTAACAGCTGCCAGGCAAGAAGCAGGGAACTCTTCCAGGCAAAGCAGACTATTCACCCTGCTTAGAACTAATTAGGGCTTGTCTTAATTAAATCCTGCTAACCATGAACAACCGCAGGGCCAGAATTAACTGATTTACCTGAGATGGCCTTTGGTCGCTCTGAAGGGACATGGTACGAGCTAGGCAGCCCTGTGCTGGCCACAGTGGCTACAGACACGGCAAGGCAGGAGCTGTCAGGGCTTGGGAAGAGGCGTTGGAGACCTGCCCCATGGCAGGACATCACAGCCCAGGGGATGTTGGTCCAGCTGGGTGGAAGGAACAGCCCCATCCCCAAGGGCTGCGGGAAGAGCTGCCACAGCACACCCCGGGATGGGAGCCCGGCCCACCAAGGCAGGAGCAGAGGGATTAGCCCTCCTGCTGCCTTTTGTGTTGCTCATTTCTTTAACGGGATTAGTCCCTGTAAATCTGTAAGAGGGTTTAATCACATAACGCCACGGGGCGAGCAGCGGGGCTCCTGCCGAGTCCATGCAAGCACTGCGCCTCGCTTAACCGGGTTTACAGCAGACGGTGATGGAGGGGCCTGGGACCACATCATCCGGACCCCAACTCACTGCTGCTCCCTGCCCCGCTCCTTTCTTGAGCATCCCCAGCCGTGAGGCAGCACACGGGATGGCTCAGTGCCAGGGCTGGAGACACCACCAAGGGAAAGATCCACCGTCAGGCAGTCAGAGCCCGAGATGCCCACAAAGCAGCCCCGCACACTGCTACGGTACCTACAGGGAATCATCTTTCTTACCTTCCCCTTGCTCATAAAGCTACTTTTCCATTTGGCTTTCACAGACTCACCACTAACAGACATCCACCACCGGCTTATTTCACCTGGTAACAAACTCTTGCAAGGCTTCAGTGGGAAAAGAGAGACATTTAGTCAGTACGATACAGCTCCAAGTCTGGTTACGGTTTGAACGTACACAGCAGTGGAATCAAAACACTCAGGAGTCCAGGCAAAAGCTGTAATGAAATTAAATTACGATATGGATCTTGCCAGAAATAATTATGTCGACAACTTGGGTTTTAATTCCTTATTTATAGAGACCTGTGGATCTGGAGAAACCCTTTGCTGATTACAAGTTTCATTTTCTCTCTCATATCCCAAACTGGAGTCTCCCAAGACAACTGCCTGTAAAATCTTCATGCTTAGAGATAGAGCCAAGGACTGGGAGCCAAAACCAGCTCAATTCAGAACTTAATTCAAACACCAATTTTTTCTATAGTGCGAGGTAAATCACTCAACCTCACAGCCTCAGTTTCCCTGACCGAAGGGCAGGAATGAGGCACCTGAGGCAATACCACGACCATCACGTCACAGTTGCATGGTGTTAGGGCTGCAAGCAGTAAAGGGATGTTGCCTTGTAGATTAAAAGGAGCTCCTTAAAACCTCATTTGGAAGTCAGACGTGCCCAGCCAGCAGCTGGAAGCCCTGGCCCCCTCCGGCCCAGGAATGCACGCTGTAAGTCAAGATATGCACGGCACCTTTGCTCCATGTGTCTCCGACTCCCCACGAGCAATGCCATAACACCAGCACCTTCTCGCCTGGGTGGGAGCAGCCCCGGGCCCAGGGGGCTGGGGAGGAGGAGGTGAGATTCATCCAGACCTTCAGCATCACCAGGTCTGGGGTGAAACACCCAGAGGTGTTTGACCCAGCCACGCTGCGCAGTGGCACCAGAGATGTTGCTGGATAAAGAGAGCTGGAAATGTGTGATATGCACCCTCCTCCACAACTAATTTGGGTGTTGGGAATAAACAGAGAAAGCAAAAAAAAAACACAAACAAACAACCAAAAAAACAAACACACCAGCACCAAAACTATACTGTTTGAAGGTTTCCTCAACCACAACAGGACCACAAATCCGACCAGCACAGAGAAACTCCAAGGCATGGAACAGTCACGGCAGAGGCTCTGTGCAGCTGCCAGGGCACATGCAGAAGGCCCTGATTCTGCCAGAAGATTTTTTAATTTATTTGAAACCATTTAATATTTTTACTATTGAACAGAACCATTAAACAGCTGGCGAGGAGCCCACTCGTAAGCGGGGCTGTTATTAAAACAAGCTGCTCGAGCGCATCCCTGCGAGCAGAGGGGCCCGGGACTGGCTGTGCCGGAACAAGCTGCGTTTTGAACGGCTCCATTTAATATCAGTTTTCAAATCATTTTGAGGGAAAGCTTTTGATTACTCGGGGATGCAGAAGGGAACATCACCGGCTGGACCACACGCAGCATCTCCTGCTGTCAGCAGCATCACCGCTCTGCAGCCAGGCAATGGGCTGGGATGCAAACACCCCCCATGCGCTCCTGCCCCACTCCCAGGAAGGTGGCAGGTCCCAGGGGTGACCCCACTGTCCCAAGTGTCCCTTGGGAGTGTATGGCCCTGGGAACAAAGGCTCTTGGCAGGGCATAGCTCCTCCCGATGCTAATCTGCCTCCTGCCTCCCGCTCCCTTCCACTCGCTTTGTGTTTCACTAAAAATATCACGGTGGAGGAAGTTTCTGCTGCGGGGTGGATGCTCTCCTCCCCGGGAGGGGCTTCCTGCACTGCCCCAGCACAAAAATAACCCCCCAGCCAAGGTCCTCTGCAGGACCCACTGCCAGCACCAAGCCAGGGCAGGTGAGCTGTGGCTGGGGGAGACCCACTCAGCCCCCTCCCTCTGTCCCCACAGCCCACCCACAGCTCCCGGGTTTTTGGGTGACGGGACACAGCCACTGTCCACATGAAGCATTTTGCATCCAAACCCCTTTCCCACAGCACAGGGAGGATGCAAGTGTGTGGGACCTGGGGGGTCAGGAGCCAGGGATGACCCCTCCACCCCCTGCCATGCTTCCAGCACAGAGAGCAACACACTGTTCTCTTCACCTTACAACACCATGGTTAAGCGTCCCACCTCGTATCTGGACGGCATCCAGCAGGATGAGGCTCAGATCCCTGCTGGTACCTCCTCCGAGTGCTGCAGCGAGACCCAGCAGGCCCATCACAACCCGAGCTGAGAGTCCAGCAAACCCCGCTGCAGATGGTGGCACTGCCATGCCAGCCTCGAACTGATACCAAAAAGCCAACGAGCAGAAGTTAACAGATGCCCGATGCGCAAGGGGCAAGCAGATGGGACTGCACGGGGACCCGCGAGGCTACGGGACGCAGAGCCCCCCCAGCCTGCCACCCCTCGAGCGGTGCAGACCCCACTGCTCCCACCCACCCGCACACCAGGGGGGAGCAGAACTGCAACCCCCTCCTCCAACGCTCACACAAAGGGGGCTCTCCAAAAACAGGTCTCGTCCTGCTCCTTCTAACCAAGCGCTAAGTCGCTGGGCTGTCAGGGGGATCAATGGTCTGAAAAAAATCAATTATTTCAATCCATTTAGCCTATTGCTGCCCACACAGGAAAGGAGCACACTCCCAGGAAAGCGAAACACTCCTCTAAGCAAAGCCCATGCTGTAGCAGTCCCCACAGCCCAGATGGGCACGGGCCACCACCCCATCGCCCCACCATGCAAGGGGGAAGGGTCCCACCACCATCCTTGGAGAGGGCCCCTCTGGCAGCCCCCACATGCCCCAACCTCCGTCCCCAAGATGCTGCGAGCTGGAGCTGCTCCAGAGCCCACCCGCACCACCGGCACCCACTCTGCCCGGCCCCGCGACACACGATGCCGGTGAGCCCGGCGCTATCAATAATGCAGCGGGGTCAGCACCGGCACGGGGCCGCCGGCTTCCCCGCAGCCCTGCCGCACGCCAGCCCCACTGCCGCCTCTGCGACGGGATTGAAGGGCTAATCCCAAACGCAAGCTCAGCTTTGCTGCCGCTCCTCGGCTGAGCCCCTGCAGTAACCAGACCTCTCGCCATCCCCGGTGCCCACTGCAACGCTGCCCTTTGCTATCCCACCCCACCATCCTGCTCCCGGGCTCCCTGCAGGCATCTTCCCTTCCCAGCAGGGATGCGGGAAGCGATGCTCCCATCCCATGCCCTCGGCTGGACACAACAGAGCGGCAGCTCCGTGCTGCAGGTGCAGAAATGGCTTTGCAAAGTGGCTTTTTTTTTTATTTTGATTTTATTTTTAGCAGAGAAATGCAGAGCACCCACAGCGACAGATCCCTGCCCCGACGGGACACGCATCCAGCTTCCTTTCAGCTTTGCACCCGCAGCGAGCGCCGTCGCCGAGCTGGCAGCACCCACAAAAAAAAGTAAAGAAATAGCTGCTGTGGGAAGAGCCGGGAATGCTGCAGGAACACGGGCACGGCTCCCGGGGCTCCACGCTGGAGGGTTTCCCCAAGCCTCCACCGGCATAGCAGGAACCTCACCCAGATTGTACTGGGGACGAGCTTTGCTGTCCTCCCCGGTCACCCTCTCCCCACGGGTCTGAGCCTGACACTGGGGCCCGGGGAGTGCTGGATGCTGCAGGGAAGTGTTTTAATTTAAACCATGCACTTATTTTTGGGGCTTGTTTTTTTTTTTTAATCGCATAATTACTGCAGACATTTCTGCTCATGTTAGGTTTTATTACATCTTTGTGGTTATTCTACAAGCCCTAAATTTTGGGCCTCAACTGAGTTGGCAAAGTTCTCTGAAAACATCTGTCCCGAGTTACTCCTCTCTTCCAACGCTCCGGCAGAAAGCTGGCGGCTGAAGATGTTGCAACGCGGAGTTTTATTTGCAATAGAAAAAGTTCTTATTCCTGACCCAAACAGAAGTATAAATATTTACCACCTCGATGTCAGCACTGGCCCCCCCCACACCTGTGGGTCCCAACAGGCACTCATCCATCCTCCTCCAGAAAATAACGTGTCTGTCCCCAGGCACATCAGCTCCTCTCAAGCACGGGCTGGTGGCACGCAGGAGACTCAACACCCATTTTGTCACAGCAAAGAGCCAGTGGAAATTCCCCCATGTCAGTGGAGGGCCACCCATTCTCCTGCCGCTTGCAGTTCTTGCCAGCAGCAATGCTAAAGGGTGACACTGTCCCTCCCTGAGCTGATTAACAATCTGCCACTAATTCCCCCCCCCCATTAAAATTTCTGGACCCAACAGGCTGCTCGAATCCAGGAGCTACTAGACAAGGCATGGGTTTGTTTTCCAAAAAATAAATGCTGGTTGTAAAGGTCCCCTTGTGCACCCACCCTGCCTGCAGTCGTGCTTTGGTGTGACCGTAACAGTGACGGAGGGGGAATTGCCTCACCCCGAACACATCTCGGTGACTTTACTGTTGTTCTTGTTTCTCCTACAAACACACCTGGAGAAAGCAGTGAGGCAGCAAGTCCCAAGGACACCGCTAACGTGGCTCATGAAGCCATCCATGGCCGTAACGGGGTTCCAGTAACAGCACATCCTTCCCACCACACAGCCGGAGCTGGGGGCAACCGAGCTACAGCCGCTGACAGCCCCAGGCCATGCTGTGCACCATGAACACCTCTGGGATGGCTGCTACCATCCAGAGGCTACCAGCCCCCAGGCCATGCTGCTTGTGCACCATGAATGCCCCCAGGATGGCCAGCAGCACCAGCCTGGCCCCTCAGCACACCTGCCTTTTACACGCTTTTAGCCCAGGCATTTAATTAACAGCCACCACCGGCTCACACTGCTGTCCCAAAGGCACCTTGGCAATAAAAGCTGCTCACCATCAAGCACCCAACCCACCCAGCGTGGCCCCAGCCATGCTGAGATATCCCCCCCGTCCACTGCCTCCCAAACCCTTGGGGACTCGATGCTAGGTGCCCAGCAGAGCACCAGGGAAAAGCAGAAAGCAGCCCAGTGGCATGTTTGGGACAAGGAATGGAGACATTCAAAACCCACCTGGACATGTTCCAGTGCAACCTGCTCTAGGTGGACCTGCTTTGGCAAGGGGGTTGGACTAGATGATCTCCAGAGGCCCCTTCCAACCCCATACCATTCTGTGAGTGCAGGGCATGGGGACACGTGCCCTGCTGCATCCCCTGGCAGGGGACACAGCGTGGGGCAGGCAGTGAGCAGGCAAACCCATTCAGCACAGGCAGGCACAGAGCCGGGTGGGACAGGACAAGGCAGACCCTGCTCCCAGTGTCACCACCGCCACGCAGGACACGAGTCCCCAGGGTGCCAGGGATGGCAGCGCTGTGACGGGCACAGTTGGCAGCCAGCCCTGCCGACCTGCTCTCGGGGCAGGCAGCCTGATTTTAAATACGTGCTGAATTATTCATGGCATTACCGTGGTTCCTGGAGCATAAGGTCCTGGACACCAGGTCTCTGCCGGGGGGTGCATGTTGACCTCCCCATCCACAGCAGCTCTCCAGGGGAGAGTCACTCCTCTTGCAAAATGATATAGGGGGACAGTCATTCCTCTTGCCCACCCCGCCTGCTGCGTTGCCCACCCCTACGGCTGCCCCGGGTGCCAGATTTCCCTCCTCTTTGTTTCAGCTGCTTGTTGCTTCAGGCTGCGCTGAGCAGCCCGGCCTCAAATCAAGGAAAACTGCAGCCTTTATATAAACAAATGCTGCTCAAAAATGAAACGCTGTTCCCCAGGAGCAGCCCGGAGCATCGGCACCAGTTCCCACAGGGGCAGGTTGGGGCCAAGGGGTCTGCATGGGGAAGGGACCAGCCTGTTCTCCTCCTTGGCTAAACGCCGCCAGGGAAGTTACACAAAAGCCCCAATCTGGTTGGGGACAAGCCTCTAACTGGACCCAGCTGCCCCACAGCCCCAACTGCAGGGACAGAAATCTCCTAAACAGCCCCACGCAGGGGCCCAGTGCCAGTGATCTGCAGGATTAGGGTCAGGCTAGAGCTGCCCCATGGAAGGACACAGCCCTGGAGGGATGAGCACTGCAGGAACTGAGGTGCACCATTGCTCCCCCAGCCATTCTGGACCCAGGAGGACAGCCACATCACCCAGACCGAAGAACCTGGAGCAGGTATTACCACCTTGAAGCAAACAGGACTGCAAGACACAGGAGCAGGATGTGAGTTCTGCTGCTCCGGCCACCCATGACCCTACAGCCGGGTCATTCACGGCCATGGCACAGAGAAGTGACCTTGGCCAGGAAAGCCTGCAGTGCCCAGCTCTTCAAAGAGCTGCCGCCTGCGGAGGCAGGAGCAAACCAGCCGCTGACCCGAGCCTCTGCAGACGCCTGACATCTCAGCTCTGCCCACTCAACAGCCCGCGGTGGGCATCACCCCCAGAGTCTGCTCCTTTTGTCCAGCTCGAGTTCAACCGAACACCAGCCCCAACTCCCCAAACACCCCAGGAGAAGCCCCCAGGCCAAGCCCCGCCAAGGGGAAGCGCGGGTGCTTCTCCCCCCTCACCCCCCAGCCCTGCCCAGCTCTCCCCATCCCACCCTCTCCTTAGAGGAGCCGAAACCCAAAGGCCGGAAAGGACCGTCCTGTTCCCCTCGCCTGACTTCCCGTCAGCACACGCTGTTGGACTGCGCCCAGCAAACGAAACAGAGGCAGGATAGGAAATCCACAGCTTGGAAAGCCGCCCCCGGCCATGCCCAGCCGCCCCTTCCCAGGAACGGCTCCTCTCCCACCAGCCATCTCCAGGGTGACCAGCCCCCCACTGCACTGACTGCCAGGGGAAATGCACCCATCATCATCACACAGACCTTCAAACACCTTCAAATCATGCAATAAGTGAAAAAACAAAAAAATAAAAAAAATAAAATACTGCCTCTGCCCCTGCCAGCCCCAGGAAAGGTGGGTTCCTCCCAGGACAGCAAAACCTCTGCAAGATGCCAAACAGCTCTAGAAGAAGGACCAGAGGCAAGACCCTCTCCTTATCGCCGGAGATGCATGTGCCTCCTGCCACATACCAGTATCGCCTCTTATCTGCACTGGGGAAGTTCTTCAGCTGTTACTCTGTGGGGGCTCCTAAGGACACAAAGCTTTCCCAACTTTCCCACCTACATCCTCCCAGCAGCCCCACAGCCATTTTGGGACCGGTATCCAGCTCCCCCCCCCCCAACTTCCAAGGGGACAGAGGCCGACCAGGCACCGCAGCCCCTGCAAGCTCCCCAGGGAGGAGGAGTAGTACACCCATGGCAGTACACCCTCTGTGCTGGAGGAGACCATTAAGCACCAGTACTCCATACCCAGTAGGACAGACCAGCACACACACGGGAGGTCTGCAAGGTGGGGACATGGCAGGGAAGGGGAGAGATGGCTGTAGAGAGGTGACGGAGTCACCAGCTCGGCCACACAACACCCGCACGGCTCCTGCCCCATCCACACCCCCAGCAAGGGCAGCGCCAGGACCCGACTCCGCTATCTGCCGAGCGCAAGGCTGCGCCGTCTCCGCCAGCCCGGCCCCAGCAGCGAGGCAGCCATGGAAACTGGACGTTTTCCACCCCGAATTCTTTCCTTTTTGGAAAGGGGTTTACCAATAAAAGGCACTTACTGCAGAATCACAGTCCAGACCCAGGCCACTTGAAAAAGAGCTAATTTCCTTCCTATTTAAGCAAAAAGCTGAGAACACATTCGCCCCAGATGTTCCCTCCCTCCTGCAAATAATGGAAGGGAGAGAAGCTCATTCATGAGCTCCAGCTTCGCCATGTCCCTGGTCTGTGCAGCCTGTCCCTGGCAGGGAGTGAAACCCAGGCTGGGTCATCCGTGCCCAGGGCTGGTGACCCCCCCACCAGCCCCCTCTGTCTCACAGAATCACAGAATGATATGGGGTTGGCAGGGACCTCTGGAGATCATCTAGTTCAACCCCCCTGCCAAAGCAGGTCCAGGTTGCAATCTCAGCCCCCCAGAAGATCATGAGACCCTCGAGAGGCGCAGGAGGGGGGAGAGCAGCGTAGCCCCCAGCAGCCGATGCTGCTTCAAGCAAGAGCAAATGAGGTCCAAGGGACAGCTCGCCCACTGCTTTGGGACACAGCAGGGTCTGACAACCACGTACAGAAGGTTTTCCTCTAATGGGAAGCAAGCCCTGACCGCAGAGGGAGGTGCTCCCAGGGGGGTTGCACCTGCTCCCCCCCAAGTAGCCCCCGTATGCCACCTGCCTCTGTCCTTACCTTCCTGCTGCCATGTGAGGAGAAGCTGTGTGAGTGCCGCTGGAGGCTGTCCCCACTCAGATCCAGCTGTGGCTTCCAGACCTCCCCGTTGTCGCTGCCCACCGACTTGGTGGGGGAAACGTTGGAGTTCAGCAGGATCCCACTGTGCACCATCTCCTCCGTGCACGTCAGGCGCAGGCTGCACAGGTATTCGTCCGTCTCCTTGTCCACCACGAGCAAGCGGGTCTCCGATTCCACGGCTTTGATGCGCTGCACGACCTGGAAAGGAGAAGAAAAACTGAGCAGAAACCCAAGGACCTCTCCGGGTGGCAGGAGCTGGACTGGAGGACCATCAACTCCCCCACACTCTCATACAGCTTCGGTCTTGCTGCAGGGTGCAAGTTTGCTGTCACTTTCAGCCATCGATGGGGGAGAAGGGCAAACCACAGCTTTAGGGGACCTCCAGGATGGAGTGCCTGTTACCTGCAGCCCCAGGTGATGGCGGTGATGGCTCTTTCCACCCCATGCCCTGCAATCCACACAACAGCTCTGCCCAGACCACCTGGGATCACCCACTCTGCTCAGACAGGAGCGTTCACAAAGCTGCTTCATTGGCCCCCCCCGAGCACCAGAAACCCTCTGCCTGGTTTTGTCCCTTGGAGGGACAACACAATCTGTCCCACCAAGCAAATTGTCTTTGCACACCCTCGTTTCATTGATCTGAGGGAGGTCTTTCTTCCCCCATACCCAGGGTAGGATGGAGAGCCAGGGTGCACAGGGAGGCACCCGTGCATGGATTTGGTGGCTGGGTTGCCTTTGCTGGGTGCTCCACACCACTCCTGTGAACCCCAGCTACCCCAGGCAGATTTATGAAAGAAACAACCTGATCTGCACGTTCATCCCTGGTGTGTGACAGGGGCCAGCAAAGATAAGGGCAACCAGGGCTGGGAGCGGGAGATGGGCCTGTCCCTGCCGGGATCCAGCTCCAGGCAGCGCTGAATGGGGACCATTGTCCTGCCACTGCCCGGCTCCTTCGTGGGGATCGGTGACTGGCAGAGCCTCTGAAAGGAGTTTGTGGTGTCGGCGCAGCGGGGAGAGCTAGGAGAAGCCAATCCCAGCTCCCAGTGGGGGTAAATCACACCAGAGCAGGCTGTGATGGAAACGGGGCAGACCCAGGACACGCACAGGAACAAGGGAAAGGGAAACCACCTCCAGACTCCCTGCCAGCAGCCTCCAAGGTCTGGCTCAGCTGGGCCACCTCCTCCCTGCACAGGCCTTCATCCAGAGAAGGAGGAGGAGGAGGGGTGGTATCACTGGAAATCCTTCTCGGCAGTCATCCCCAGCCATGGGGTGACCCTGAAGACCAGAGACCCATACCCACCCAGGCGTGCTGGGAAACCCCCGAAGCAGCACTGGGCTTCCTCGCAGTGCTCCTGCTCTGATCTAGGTCACGCTGGCCAGACACACTGCAACCGCCAAGGTTATAAGTGACAAACGAACCTAATGCGCAATTAGCTAGCATTTATTTACTCCCCTGCAAGCTCCATTCAAGGTCAACAGAGCCCATATCTGCAAACGAAAAAAAAAAAACTCAAACACAAAACCAGCAACCAACATGAAATTTATAGACTGCAGACAAGGCTGCTTGTCCTGAACCAAGTAATGTACTGCAGGCTGCAGCCTCCGTCTCCACGCGCCGCGCCGGGCAGCAGCGTGCCGAGGGCTCCCATCCATAACCACCCGCAAGGGTGCTGTTCCATCAAGCCCCAGAAAATCCATCTGCTCCCTTTTAGATCTATTTACACGCCGGCATCAAACAGCGCTGCCGATACCGGTGAGGCAGCGCCTGTGCGAGGCCACTTCTCCCAGAGGGAACCCGGGAGCAGGCAGCCAACCAACCTGCAGCGGTGACAGGAGATGCAGGTGGGCAATGCCTGCGGGGGAGCGAGCAGGAGAAACATGCTGGGTCCCAAGCAGCGATGTCCCCCAGACCCCACAATTAGGGTGCTCCAGGCATTAGGGCAGCGCAGTTGGTCACTGGCAGGGAGCAGGGTCCCACAGGCCACAACAAAATGCAGAGGGACCACAAAAGCACCCTCCTGACCCACCACAGTGCTGCACAGCAATGGCATGTAAGATGGGAGAGCTGCCCCCTGACCAGCAGGGAATGGAGCTGGGGCTCAACCCACTGCTGAGCTCCCCAAAAGCCATGGCAAGAGCAGTGATGGAGCAAGCATCCCCCCCAGCCCTGCGAGTGCCAAGGGCTGAGCCAGGCAGGGACGGAGAGTGGGCACAGGGCAGCCCCTCATCCTCTCCCCGTTAGCAGGGACTTTCTGTGACAATCCCACCAGGCAGCAAGTCGCTCTTGGGACAGAGCAGCGAGGTGGAAGGCGAAGCAGCAGCCAGGCACATGGCAAGGTCCTGCCCGACGCAGGCAGAGAGCCCGGCACCCTACCCGTTTCCGAGCCATGGTCGCAGCCTCCAGTCCGCAGCTTTTCTGAAGACGACACAGCCTCCCCTGAGCATCCGGCACCCTGGGACCTTCTCAGCACCGGTCCCAGTCGCATGATTTCCGCAGCTCCACCCAAACAGACTTTCACCTCTGGCCACCCCAGCACCAGCCCAGCAGAGCCGTCCCGGACCCTTCCACCCTTGCCAAACAACAGCTGCCCGGGAAGGAGACTCATGGTGCCACTGGGAACAGCTCAGTTCGTCCCTCCCGCTACAAAAAGAGATGCCTCTGCCCGTCCTGCCAGCCAAGGAGCTGGCAGCACTCCTCGCTTTGGGCACAGGGGGAGGGCAGGAGCCCATTGCTCTGCCCCACGCACCCACTGCCTCGCCTGGGTGAGGGACCGAGGAGCCAGGATGCAATTCTGCATCCAAAACATGAAACACCCAGAGAAACACGTTCTGCCTTCGCTCCTTGGGTAAGGCCAGGAAAAAGCAGAGAACAAAGACACAAATGCCGCCAGCTTCAGCTCGAAACACAGTTACACCCAAGCAGCAAGGCCTCGTCTGCTGCAGGCTCCATCCCACCGCCGCTCCAGATGCACACGGAGAGGAGTTCCTTATTCAAGGTCAGGGAACACAGCAACACAACAAGGAGAGGCCACGGCAAACTCACTGCTCTAACCCATCGGCAGGAGCCAGCATCTGACCCACCACGGCATCGCCCTCCCCACAGCCCATCAGCGCTGGGTATTTCGTTGGGGCAGAAAAGGTTCTTCTTGTTTTAAGGCAAGAGGAGGGGTGATCCCAGAGGGTGTCCTGGGGCAGGGCTGCTCCTGCTCCCACACCAGGCACGCAGCACGGCTGTGAGCTCCACGACACCCCGGATGGGACACTCCGTCCCATTCGCTGCTCTGCAGAGTGCCAGGGCTGAATCCTGCCTCTGCCAGCAGAAAATGGAAGACAGGAAAATTTCTCCCATTTTCCTTGACCTAGTGGAAAACCCCCTGCACGTTTCAAAGACACAGCTGGCTGCCTCAGCTCCGCTATCGCCCATCCCCAGCATCCCAGTTTCAGCAGGGAGTTCTGATGGCTTCCAATACAACACAGCTCCTTCCAGGAACACAGCCCTCCCTTCTGCTCAGCCAGATAGAAGATGTGGATCTTCCTTCAAGGGTCTTGAAATCACGTTCAAGACAAACATTAACTTTTACACAGCTGGCTCAGATCATCACAACAGGCTCAGTTAGCAATGAAAACCCAGCAAGCCCATGGAAAGGAGTCCCTGAGGTTTCAATGGAGTCACCTGGGCTTGCCGTGATGCACTGGAAGGCTCTGCCTCACCTTAAGCACAGCAGCATCCACGCCTGCTTGCGAACCCACCCCCCAAAAAAACCACTGCTGGGTCCCCAAGCTACGCAAGGCACATCCCTGCTCTGCCCCAATAAAGTTCTGGCAGCAGGGGACCCGCCATATGTTTTAAGTTACTGGAGCACTAAGCCCTGCAGAGCCCCACGAGCCATTAGGAAAACGGGCACATTCTGCACCGTGCCCTTGCCAGGCTCCGTGTCTCCAGCGGGACAAGAGCAGCTGGAACCTCATTGCTTGGTTGTTTTTTTTTTTGCACTAAACTGTTTAGCAAACACAAGTTTCAGTGTTCTAAGCAGAAAATGACATGGCCTGAAGTGTGCGGCTTCTGTTATGGAGCTGAGAAACAGCTCGCTTGGATCCCACCCCCAGTCACAGCCCTGGTCTAATAACAGCCATTATTTCCCTACAAGCCCTATCTCACTTAAGCCAGCCCAACTGCTGAACATCTGCAGAGCTTTATCAGTAGATTTTAAGGCATCCTTACACACTCGAGGCTGCACAAGCTGGAGCAGCTCACCCAAAGCGGCCAAGAAAACACACAGATGAGCCGGAAATAAAGCCCGGGTCTCCCCATTCCTTTCCACCCCAGATTGCATAACGCAGCGGTGCCCTGCCCATGCCCAAACACCTTCGGCTTTCCCACCTCTACCCCATTACAACATCCTCTCCCCAGCAGCGAGACAGACCACACCACGCGACAGTTCTCATGGGAACTTGGTGTCCCAGGCACGCAAAGCCCCCCCTGCAGCCCAGGTCTAGGATTTTGGGGGGGGTGCACCCACCCCACTGACCACCAAGCACTTTGGCCAGGCCAAGGATGCTCCAGCGCAGATATCTGGGGTGAAAACCAAACCCCAAGGAGGCTGGAGCCGAGGCAGAGACAAGCTGGCAGGGAAAGCTCAGAGCCGGGGTGTTCAGCCCAGGGGTGCCGCAGCCAGTTGCCCACCCCCTGCAGCCGAGGTCTAGGATTTTAGGGGGGGTGGGGTGGGGTGCACCGACCCCACCAGCACTTGGCCAGGCCAAGGATGCTCCAGCGCAGATATCTGGGGTGAAAACCAAACCCCAAGGAGGCTGGAGCCGAGGCAGAGACAAGCTGGCAGGGAAAGCTCAGAGCCGGGGTGTTCAGCCCAGGGGTGCCGCAGCCAGTTGCCCACCCCCTGCAGCCGAGGTCTAGGATTTTAGGGGGGGTGGGGTGGGGTGCACCGACCCCACCAGCACTTGGCCAGGCCAAGGATGCTCCAGCACAGATATTTTGGGCAAAACCCAGACTCCAAGGAGGCTGGAACCGAGGCAGAGACAAGCTGGTGGGGAAGCTCAGAGCTGAGGTGTTTGGCCCAGGGGTGCTGCGGCCAGTAGCCCACCCCCTACAGCCCATGTCTAGGCCTTTGGGGGGGGGGCGGAGGGGGG
>VXAK01010300.1:388700-400228 GCA_013399435.1 Arenaria interpres | reverse complement strand
GGGCGCTGCGCGGAGCGGCCATGCTGTGCGCTGCCCCGCGGCGCCGGGAGCGCGGCGGGCGGGGACGGGGGGGACCGGGATGGGACGGGCCGGGCGGAGCCGGGGCGGAGCCGCAGCTTGGAACGGGGATGGGGGGACGGCCCAGGGACGGGGCGGGCGGAGCCGGCACCGACACCGACACCGATACTGACACCGGGACCGGCAATGACACCGGCACCGGCACCGACACCGGGCGGACAGAGCCGATGACGCCCCGGAGCGATGATGCCCGGGGCTAATCGTGGCCTCCCGGGCTCCCAGAACGGAGCTCCGCGGGTTCAGCTCTGGCTCCGGTTGCCGGGCACCACCACCACCATCCCCCCCGGTGCAGCACAGAGCCCCCGGGCTGGGGCAGCCCCGGAGCCCCCCGGGCCAGGGCAGTGGGCAGCCCCAGGGGCAGCTGGCCGGAGCCCACCACCCTCCAGGCCAGCCTGGGGTCTGCTACCGACACAAAGCCACCGGGCTGTGCCCCCCCCTTCATCTGCGGGCCAAGCCCCCCATCCCCAATCTCCCCTGGGAAGGGGTGCCTGGGCCCAAGGCTCATCCATGGGGGAGGCAGCGCAGCTCTCGGGGTCACAGGCAAGGACCATCCCGTGAAGGGGAGGTGATGGGGAGCAGGGCCTGGAGCAAAGGCTGCTTATCCAGAGTTCATCCCGATCTGGTGGGATGTGCTGAGACCCCCCAGTCTCGAGAGGGGAGGATGCAGCCAGCCCAGCAGCTCCTCTGCCCACCCAGCCCCAGCCTGTGATGGTGGGGAGATGCAGAGCTCCTTGGGGGATGTCTCTGCCACACCAGCCACTCCGGCACAGACAGAGCTTGTGGGTCGATGCTCTTCATACGTTCACGTGAAGGAGCTCAGAAATGTTTTGTGTCCCCCTGAACTCCAGGCCAGGGACGAGTTTCATTAGCGGGCAGCTCTGCCACTCTGATCCCAGACATTCCTGGTAGGGAAAAGCTCCTGCTCCATCCTGGGTGCCCCCGCAGAGAGGCCGTCCAGGTTTCACCTGAAATGAGTTTGTTTTGGTGGAACACGGAGATCCCCATCTTCACCCTTTTGCATTCCTGGTCTTCATTTCCTTGAAATCTCTTACAAGGAGGAAATGACCCAGATTAGTTGTCACGGCTTCGGTGCTGCGTGTCACATTCCTGTGTCAAAGTCTTCTAGCTCTCCTCTGTGGCACTTCTCCTTTCTCAACTGCTTTCCTACCAGATTTTTATAGAGCTGAAGCAAATGCAGTGGCCAGCTTGAGGCAATAAATAAGACTCCAGAAATGAATATTGATTTGCTTTTAATTTGTAGTCTGCTTTAGAAAGAAAAAGAAAAGAAGCCTTCCACTGCAGTTACACATAAAGTCATTCTTCAAAGCAAAGATGGTTGAACCAAAAAGATGCCTGGTGATGTGTCTCAGAGGAGAGTTGCTATGCTGGGAAAAAATAGCATTATTCATCTTGGCAATTCTGCCCACCTTCATTCCCTAAGGCAATGTGGCTATTTGGGCATTGCATACAAGGAGAGAGAGCACAGCGTGGCTGTGGCTGAGTGGTGGGCACCGGCCCAGTGAGCGCTCAGTGCTGTCCCTCGAGGTCTCTGTCACCCCCAGCCGGGAGCAGGCTCAGCCCCAGCATGAGGTCCCACCAGGGAGGACACCAGTTGCCTTTGCTCTGAGGCTCCTTCGCTCTCTGTCGCGCTGCAGAAGCGCCGATCTCAGCACAAAATCTTGGGTGACACGAGAGGAGGCCAGAGAGCCAGGAAATTCGGAGACTGTTTTATTTGCTGTACAAGGCAAGTGCTCCCTTGAGCCTCTTTGTGGAGTCCTGAAGCTTTTTATCAGGCTAGAGGAGTGTGAATAATTGATTTTTCCACTCACTGGCTAAACCGAAAAACTGGAGGGGGGGGAGGGGGGAGGAGAAGGAATTGTTTCAAATTTATTTGAACAAAAAAGTTTCTCTTTTTATTCAGTGTAAAAAAAAACATGAGGGAGAAAATCTTTTGGGTGGTCAGACAGAATATTTTAACCCTTTTGAACGTCTTTTTAAAAGCGTTGATAGTTTGCAAAATCAAAAGAGGGGGAAATATTTCAAAAAGGCGAATATGGGATGCTTGAATTTTTCAAAAGTGCTTATTTTTGTAAGCACAAGCATTTTCTAAGAAAAGACCTGAATTTGTTGATTTTTTTTCAACCTCAGTGTTCCCAAAAGGCATTCTTTCCCCAAAACCCCATCTATTTATTGCAGAGAAATTAAGGAGGGTTGGGTACTGAGTGTCAGCTGTATGGCAAAAGGACGTAACCCAGCAGAGATGCCAGGATCTGCAAACTGCTCCAGGAAGGCTTTAGCAAACCTCCCAGCCTGATCATCCCTGCCCATCTCTGCAGGAGGCAGCATCATCACAGCACTTGCTCCCCAGGGGCATTGGGACCCTTGTGAGCCATTTATTTCACGATCCCACTGCTTTGGGGACTGAACGGAGCCATGCTGTGGTTGTGCTGGTGCACGGGTCTGGGATGTCCTGCCTGTCCTGGGATGCACAGCTCAGTCCATGCTTTGGCACGGACATGGTTCCAAGAGAAATGCTGTATTTTTTCCCCGCAGCTGATGGGGAAGGCTTCTTTGTGTAAAGGAGCTGGAAAGAACTTGAAAATGCGTTATGCAAAGGTTCATCCTCACACGGTACAAAACCCCTTTGGTTCTCAAGGCCATCCTGCCATTTCCCATCTGTGCCCTGTTGTAGAAAAACAGGAGAGAGCACAGGAGGGCTCCTGCGCATACTGGTATAACAGACAGTTATAAACAGTGATTAAATCCAGCAGATACTGCACAGGTGAGGTTTTTCCATTTAAATTTCCGTGTGTTTTGATTTGGGCAGATATTTAAGTCCGAATTGTGTCGGCCCAGAGGCTGAAGGGAATACATGGGATCTGTGTGCTTACTGGCTTGGAAGGGTTTGAAGCTCTTTTTGTTTGACATCTGCTTCTAATTCCTTCACTTGGTTGAGCGGCGACAGAGAATTACACCTGTGTCCTGAACCCTGTTTGCTTTGGGCCTGATCCTGTTGCATCACTAATGCAAAATAGAGATGATGTGGAAAGTTTCACAATTACAGAAATTACACTTGACTGGCAGGCTCCCTGGTGTGTCAGAGGGAGGGATTTTTGGAGCCCGTAAAACCCATCTTCATTCAGAAACTGGCAAAGCCTCAGCTGATAACCCGAGCTTCGTCATAGGATCATAGAACAGGTTGGGTTGGAAGAGACCTTTCAAGGCCATCTAGTCCAAGCCCCCTACAGTGAGCAGGGACATCTTCAGTTAGATCAGGTTGCTCAGAACCCTGTCCAACCTGACCTGGAATGCCTCCAGGGATGGGGCATCTCCCACCTCTCTGGGCAACCTGGGCAAGGGTTTCACCACCCCCATTGTAAAAAAATGTCTTCCTTGTATCTAGTTCTGTTTACGTCTGTTTACATCTGTTCAGGCTGGCTTGTTTCTAAGGCGGGTGCTCGTTGAGGAGGAGGATGGTTTGCTGGTAATGGAGTTGCTGGGCTGTGCTGGTGCTTCCAGAGAAAAGAAAGGTCTCACATGTGCCTTTGAGCCATCTTCTGCCAAAGAGGACACACTTTTTCAAGACACCAGGAGCCCCACGTCTCGCTTCTAGCTCCATCTCAGACCTGCTGGATGGCTCCGGGCAGATCTTGTGGTGTCTCCATTTCCCCCCTCTCCTGGGATGCGAGTGTCTCCCCTGTGCTTGTCCTGCTCGGGAACAGGAGCTTCGCCAAAGGCAGGGGGAGGACAAGGGAAAGGCTGCATGCTACCAGACACCCCTCCCTTTGGCTTTCATGAGACACTGGTTTCCATCTCAGCCGTGGGAGCAGCTGGCAGGGAGATGCCCTTCCTCCTGCGCAGCCTCCTCCTCCCCATCAGCACGCTTTGGCCGGTCTTTATTCACCTCCCAGCTCCACACCCAGCTTTCCACCCTGGAGCTGGAGCTTGCTGGGCTGGTTGCAACCATGCTCTGTGTCCAGGAGACATCGGCCACCCGTGGCACCTTCTGCATGGGTGTGGAAGAAGACCCAGGTCCTCTACCCAAGCTCAGGGACGTAACCTTGTCAGCCCAGGTGTTTGACAGTCCCTGCTGGGAGCTGCAGAGAACTGTTGCTACTGCAGTAATTAGCTCTGACTATTAATAAATGAAGTCTTGGGCTTTCCACCTGGCATGGAATGAGCCATGCTTGTTCCTCTCTCGTTTCGCTGTCACCTACCATGGGGCTTCTGGGTTCCAGCTGCTCTTGGGGAGCAGTGGCTCCTGCAGAGCCAAGAAAGGCCAGTGATTTATTTGCACTGCCAGAGGAACTGGGAATGAGAGGAGCGCTCATAAAAAGCACCGTCTCATTTTCTCTAGGCCTCTGTGTGTGGCACTATTGAGCTGTAAACATTTTCCAGATCAGATTTATGGAGATGGAGGGAGAACTGATCATTAGGAGGATTAATAATACTCTTTATGGGTTGTGAAAGTCCAGAAAGTTCAGTGACGCAGCTGAGAGCTGGGAGATCCCTCTTGCACAAGCTGGCAGGTAGAAATCTGCCCAGGTCCTTTATTATTTGCAACAGATAGCAGCGTAATTTGTACCGAACCGGAGGGGACCCGGTGGCACTTGGTGCTAAACCAGCGTGGAGCTGGAGATGGTCCCTGGCCAGGCTGGGTGCACCCGAGACCTCCCACGTGCCAGCACACCCACAGACAAGTGCGCAAGCAACGATGCTGCTCCCACACCCTGGCAGCATTCATGTCACCCTGCTCCACACCCACTGGGGCCCTGTGGCATGGGCACCCCGCTGCCTGCGCCGTGCAGGGTGACAGGCCCTGCCACTGACCACCATTTTACCCTAGAAGAGCCAAAATGTCCCTAGTGGCTACAGCCAAACCGCACGGGTGATACGACTGCAAAGGGACTTGCTCCTGGAGAGGCTGGTGTTGGCACAGCTGAGCTGGACACCACGCTGATGTGGCACTGTGTCTGCCACAACAAGGATGTGGATGTAAGAGCAGCATTGAGCCCTCCAGCTGGCGCTGGGGCACCCTGTCCTGGCAGCACCCATTTCTGAGACCACACATCCCCAGCAGCACCCATCCCCAGAAGGACCCATCCCCAGGAGCATCCATCCCTTGCAGCACCCATCTCTGAGACCACCCGTGCCTGGCAGGACCTATCCCCAGCAGCATCCATCCCTGGGAGCACTCATCTCCAGGAGCACCCGCCTTGGGTGAGGTTAGTGACAGAGCAGCACAGATGAGCACGTCCACGGAAGTGCTAGCACAGCAGAGGGGACCTCCCTGGTCAGGAATGCACCCATGAGGTCCCTGCCAGCGCCCGGCTGGTCTGGCAGCGCTGCTGCCCAAGGAGAGCATTGGCATTCATTCACGCCACGTTCCACCACGACCGCTTCCTCTCCTTGCCAGAAGGAGAAGCAGAGGTGGAGGCTCCCACACCACCAGACGTGGGAGCTGGACCCGAGCCCAGGGGTGGTGGTAGCCTGAGTGGGGAGCGGCAGAAGCACCTCGAGAGGCTCTTGCAGGGCTGGAGGTGGATGGAGATGGGGGAGGCTCCTGGCTACACCCAGCAGGGCCACCCCCTCTGCCAGCCCAGCCACAGCAGCACGGGGGGCTGGGAGCACAGCTGGACTGTGCTGGTGTTTTATCACAGCCTGGGTTTTATCACGTGCCTGGGTTTAATCCTACCGTGCCGTGAAAGTCCTGCACCAGGCTGAGGATTTTGAAGGCTTCATCTCTTCTGCTGGCATGTCCAGCCCTAGATGCCACCCCAGCGAGGTGCTGGGACCATTCCTGCAACATCTTGGCATGAGCAGAAGGGCTAGGACATGCCCAGGGACTTTTGCTGGCCCCCGAGGTGTTTGCAGCTCTTGACGGGGCTTGGGGAGCACAGTTTGATTAAGGGGCTGCTTCTCTTGCTGCAGCTGCATGGACGGGCTGGGGCAGGACGGCTTCCTTCTACTGGCCCATGGGGCTGCAGCTGGGATTTGCTCTCTCCTGCACACAGCAGAAGGAATATCCACCAGAAAATAAGACAGGGGAAATGGTCAGGCCTGGGAAGGTGCCTGTACCCCAGTGTCTCACCACCCAGGAGGGGGTGAAGGGGGCCTGGAGGGGACCCCGAGAGGACATTTTATCTTTGCTGGCGCCACCTCCTTTATCAGTGCCACCACCAGCCATTCCTCTGCCGGACCCAGCAGTGTGTCCACGTCTCCCGGCGAGGGGCACAGGGGTCCGGCAGGATGTCCAGGGAGCAGGCAGAGCCAGGCCGTGCAGGCAGGGCAGCTGCGGCACGGGTCACCTCGGGTCCCGGTGGCACGTGCCCACGGCAGGTGAGGTGCCCTGACAGAGCAGTGCGGGCGCTCCCCAAATACAGCCCTGTGTACAGTCAACATGGGGGAGGCAGGAGCTGGCAGGGCCCTCGGGATGCCTCAGGGCTGGGAGCGTGGGGGCTGCAGGAGGGTCCCGACCTGGTGTTTCCCCTCGGGCACTGTGGGAATAGTCCTGCGTCCCTGCAGCTCTGCCGGGAAGATATCTGCCCGTGTCTCCGAGCTGCTGTCACCTTATCAGCGCTCTGGACAGCTTGGAAATAGGGAAAGCAGCAGGCACAGAGATAACATTATCTCCTGCTCTCTGCAGCTCTTTACTCCTTATCTCCAGCCTCGGTCAATTCCCTTGGGTGGCATCAGCGTGATGGTGTGGACAGCCCGGCGGGATGGGATGGGACCCCTGGCAGACCCTGGCTCAGTGCTGGGTCCCGCAACCCCGGGGGTCCCCTCAGGGACATCCTGGGCCATCACAGGGACCATCCAGGGTACCTAGAGCTGCCCAAGGGCTTCCCATCCCCAGCCACCATCGTATCCAACAGGGTCCATCCACCGGAGAGGGGCTCAGCCCTGGCCCAGCTCAGCCCTGGCTGCAGCTGCCTGCATCCCGACGGAGCGAGGAACAGTTTCTGGGCAGAGCCGACGATGGAGGAAATTCCTTGGGGAGTTTTCTTCCTCCTGGTGTGCACAAGGGCCCTGCAGCCATTGTATGTGCACGGGCCAGCCCCAGTGTGAGCTCACGCCGGCTCCCCCAGGGCTGCCTGTTCCTGTCCCAGACACTGCCCTACCCAAAGCCCCCCAGCCCTGGTGTGCCCAACTGCCTCGGTGGATGCTGCCGGTCCTCTGGGAGAGGCTGGGGAACCGGGAAGGAAAGGGAGCCGCCCTGGGCTCAGGCTGGGTTGGGGTGGGACGTCTTCCTGCCCGCCGCAGCCCCTGGGATTCGCCTGCCTCTTGGCCTGGAACAAAATGCATCGCTGGCACGGCAGGATGGGTGACGGCGCACCCCGTCCGGGAAAGCCTCGCTGCGTCAGCCGGCCCCGGCTCCGACCGGCGGTGCTGGATCTGCAGAGATCCCAGGCGGTACCTTGGGGATGGACCTGGACCAGGAGCAGGATCCAGGTCCAAACTCCACATGTGCTGCACAGGGATCCAGAGCCCAGGAGCAGCCCCATCCCTGGGCGGCCCTAGAGCAGCAGGAAGGCTTTAACCCAGAGGTCCCATCCCCTCGTGGGCCAGTGGTCTTGGCCAGGGCTGTGCAGACAGAGGAGCACCCATGGGGGCAGCTCCCCACTCTGCAAGGGCCCAGGGATGGGGACACGGTGGCAGGGTTTGTCCTCACCCCTGTTGCAGCTTCTCATCCCTCCCCATCTCCTGGCATCAGCGTGGCCACAAGATGGCATGGCAAAGCCACCCGGCTGCCACTGCACTCCCGGCACCCCCTGAACTCTGCCCACCACCCCACAGCCTCAGTGACATGGTGAGAAGGAAGGGGTGATGTGTCCCACCGTTGCCTGGGGATTTCTAACCCCCCCCGTGTCTCCCAAAGCCCAAAAAGGTGCTGGGAATTTCCCTCCTCAGCTGCACTTAACTCCTCAAAGCTGGTCTGCAGGGGGCCAGGGGGCACCGGGACCCTGAATGGGACCAGGACCTGATGTGATGCTGCAGCTCTGGGCCTCTCCCTGATCTCCCCGAAAGCTTTTGTCCCCCCACTTTACTCCTCGAACAAACCCCTACCATTCTGGGCAGGGACCCAGTATCCTCCCCAACAGTCCCAGGGGCTGCGTTTCATCTCAAGGCATTCCCAGGGCCCAGGACAGGGGGTCCCCATGGTCCAGGTTACACAGCCCCCCAGAACAAGGGGGACAGCTGGCAGATCACGGGGAGCGCAGGATCTCCCTCGAGGACCAGTCTTTTAGAAGGGATTATATTAACATCCATCAGGGATGGCTGGGTCCTGCCCCGAGGCGGGAGAGGTAATTAAACACCTTTTTAAGCTTTCTTCCATTTTATTTGGCTTGTTGACCCCCAGAGAAAGCCCAGACCTCTCTGGAGAGCTGGGAGCACAGAGGAAATTATTTTACAGCCCTGGTGGAGCATCAGCTCATGCTCCTCAACAGCAGCTGGAAAAATTATTTTACAAGGTGAGAAGTGAAGGGCTTGTGGTTAACTGAGAGTCTCGCTGGTTTTGCCCCAGTAATTGGCACGTACAAGTGTTTCTTTCCAACAGATGAGGGCAGAAGCACACACGCGAGTCGTGTCTCTCATCACACCACCCTTCACCCCCCTCTCTGTGCATCCCCCTGCGCAAAGCTGACCTTTACATTTTCTACCTCATTTTATCACTTACCTCCATCAAGAACGGCAATCTGCCTCAGCAGCCACTCCACAGGCTGATTGGCACCCTGACAGGTACATGGCCCTTTCAAGTGCAGCTGCCTAATGGGTTATTGGCAATCATGTCTCATTTGGTCCATCCGAGCCCCATGCTGAGCTAACGAAGAGCAGAAATTGGAAAATCATGGTGGGGAAGGGAGAGGGGGCATGGAGGAGACACCGGTTGGGAATAAGCTGGGAGAGAACAATCCTTCATGTGTTACAGCACCCGAAATCCTCCCCGAGAGCCCGGGTGCTAGGGGCGGCGCGGTGGGCAGGGCTGGGCATGTGCCTGGCTCCCCTGACAAGCACCACGGGGCTTTTTTCTTCAGATCCCAACCAAAGGCAGCACAAACCCCGCTGTCCCCGCGCCACAGTCGGCTGTAAGCCCTTGGCAGGAGCAGGCGGTTCATGCAAGGTGGGTGGAAACGGCTCTTTTTGCCAGATCTCCTGCAAAATCCACTAGCGCTGGCGGGTGTGAGCTCAGCAATTCACAGGAGCTGGACTCGGCCCCCAAACCCCAGTTTTCTCTAGATCCCAGATCCCACCCGCTCCAGCACACCCTCACCACACACTCCTGCCCGGTCCCAAGGCTTCGCCATGCCTTAATGGGGAGTAACATTTTTTTTCAGCAGCAGAGACACATATAAAATTAAGCTCTACGCAAAGACAAATAAACAACTAGAGCAGTGAGGACTCGCAGAGCCCAGTCCAGGAAAGATTTCTAACTTTGTCATCTTAATTGACACTTAGCTTGGCACTAACTCCCCGATGGGCAGTAAAAGAGATTTACTACAAAACTGCAGAAGAAACTGTGTCAAGGAGTTAAATCATGTCAGAAAAATCTGGGAGTAACCCGACCGCTGAAGTGCCTGCCCCGTGCAGAGCCATACCAGGTTTTGCTTTTTTAAGAAAAAAAAAGGACAGTGCAATGAAGCCAAAGTTTCCTTTGATCAATTCTCACTTTAATGAGGGCAGGTTCCTAGGAAGCAAACAGTACAGGTTTGTATCATCTTGCAAACAAGCTAGTACAGAAATCTAAAAAAAATAAACAAAAATAAATATCTTCCCTGTTTATTTCTCCCCAAGTTCATAGCACTAGGTTGACCTGAAAACAAGATGAATTTACCACCGCGCCTGGACAGCGGCCACGAAAAATCAGATTTTTTGGAATGCAATTGTCTATATGGTTTCAGAGAGGTCAGAGTACCAGGAAATCCGCCGATGAGACTCTTCCTCGCCAGCTAGGGTGAAAGGTTCCCACCTCAGGCAGACAATGCTCCTCCGGCACTTGAAGCATCTCTGCCAGGCCCCTTCAGCGGATGAGAGCCACGTCTTCAAGTGGGAGAAGCTGAAAGGAGACAAGGGGATGGGTTATTTCAGAGCCTCACCTGAGCATCTGGCTGCACACCTGAGCCCCACCACCACCTCCCTCCCCACGTGGGACCGCATTTCCCCTCCGAACAGCGCTTAAGCCACTGCTGCATTAATGATATTGATGAAATATTCTCCTCTGTGGGCTCAGATCCGACCCGTGGTGACTGCAGGCTCCCTTTCTGCCGCTGTGCACACAGGTAAACCCCAGGCGGACACCCAAAGACCGGGCTTGGACCTGCCTGTGAGACTCTCGTGGAAATTTTGCTGTGAAATCAGAGGGATGCACACATATACACAGGTCCAAAGCCATGACCATACTATCAGGACTGCTTTGCCCACACACAGCCAGGCTGCGGGAGGTAACGGGGCAGCGCAGGGCAGAGCTGACCTGCCCGGGCTTTCCCAAAAAAAACGCTAATCCCAGATTTCTTCCAGAAAAAAGGAAAGGGAGGGGGGGGAAGAATACAGCTACGTGTTTCAGGGGCTGATCCAAGAGCTAAAAGCCTCCGTGGATTTCAGCTGGATGTTGGCTCCAGCTTGACACAAGAGGAAAGAGATTTAGTGTCTGGAACCAGCCCCGAGCCAGTCCCACGCAGCCTGGCTGAGCCCCCCCGTGCGCAGGGAGAGGGGTCCTGCTGAGGGGCCATGGCAGGAAAGCCTCGGCGTCGCTGGCCTGGTGGCCCCCCGGACAGCTCTCTCAGCACTGGCAGCTCGATCCCACGGGGTGCTGGTTTGTGATGCACCAAATGGGGGGCACAGAAATCATCCGGCTCCTTTTTCTGCCCTAGAGCCAGAGGGGCAGCTCCTCCAAACACCTCCCGTGGAGAGAAGGAACCGCATCCCCCGTCCTCCCTGCCCGCTGCGCTGGGTGGAACAAACCTTGTGGTTCAACTTAAAAAAGATGTGGCAGAGACTCAACTCATGCAGTCGCTCTCACGCAGAGGTGATGGGACTGTCCCGTGGGGTCACAGCTCCCCTCGTTCCTCCCACACCCTCCCAGCCCAGCCCGGCCTGGGGTGCAGAAGGCAGTGTGGGTGTTGGGGGGCAGCTCCCCACATCTGGGCGATGCCATGGGGCAGCCCAACTCTCTGCTCAGGGCACCCCGAAACCCTGGTGCCTGTGGGATGGGAGACTGCAGCAAGGCTCCATGTGCCCCGTTTACCTGGGGAAACTCCTCCACAGCTCTGTGGCACCCCCGTTACCTGGTAAAACCCCTCCATGCACCCCCATTTCCCTGGTAACCCCCCCTCCATGGTTCCGTGCACCCCTGTCACCTGGTAAAACCCTCCGTGCACCCTTATTACCTGGTAACCCCCTCCCCCCCGCATGGCTCCGTGCACCCCCGTTACACGGTGAAACACCCCCAG
>VXAK01010300.1:373830-388065 GCA_013399435.1 Arenaria interpres | reverse complement strand
CAACCTCCCTCCCGGCACGCCGGCATCCTCCCCAAGGCCCCGAGCATCCCTCCCGTCCTTGAGCATCCCCCAGCAGCCTTGAGCATCCCCCTTGTTGCCCCGAGCATCTCCCCTGCAGTCCCGAGCATCCTTAAGCATCCTCCTTGCGACCCTGAGCATCCTCCTCATGGCCCAAACAACTTCCCCGTCGTCCCCTTTGCACCCCCGAGTATCTTCCCCGTGGCCCTAAGCATCCCCCGCAGTGCTGAGCCGTCCCCCTGCAGCCCCACAAACCTCCCCACAGCCCAGCATCCTCCCTGGCCCCTCAGGACCTGTTCAGCAGCAGCAGGATTTACCGCCAGAGTAAGAGATGTTGTAAGCTGGCTGCAAGCGAGGACCTTCAGAGCGGACCTGCACCTTCTCTCCTTCAGGTATGACCCCCCAGCCCCACTGCCTGGAGAGAGACGGACTGCAAGCACAGGAACATGCCCTGGAGGAATCGTAAGTAAGAATAAGTTGCAGTGATTTTCAGCAAAATTCATCCCCAGTGGGGTACCAGACGGAGGTGGGTGATGCAGACCGGAGTCCTGCTTTGGTTACCTGCCTCAGTGCAGAGACGCTGCTGCTGTTGGGGGGAGCAGAGTGCCCACATGCCCCAGGGAGCATGGCTGTCCTGCTGTGCAGAGCTCTACTGGCTCCTTTCCACCTTCCTACAGACCACCGAGTGTTGAAACCTGGATTTCAGTCCCCTCTCTCTCAGCTCAAACTAACGTCCCACCCGCGGTTCGGGGGTCCTAGTGCCTGTGAACTTGCCTCGGTGCAGGGCATCGGCATGGCTGTTTCAGAGGTGCAAAGTGGTGGGAAGAGATGAGACACCTAGCCCATACCGGGGGGGCCCAGGCGGCTGCTGTGCTCATACACACGTGATGCCTGCACGATCGCTACCCCCGGGGTCTCTGTCTGCTCTTGGTCACTTTTCCATCCCAGTTAAGGACAGCCATCTGCCTGCCTTCCTACTCAAACAGCTGCTTCAGTAACGCCTGCTCTTCCACCTCTTCCGTAGGAAAAAAAGAGATGACCCAGGAGACGAACACCTGATTCCCATGGGACACCTCCCAACTTGTCTCCCTCTCACCAAAACCCACTGCCTCCATAATCCAGAGAAATTACAGGACCTGGCATTTCCAGCCCCTTCCAACACCCTCTGGCGCCACTTCTTCACAACCAGGAGGGCTGGGGAATCAGCACCCCTGCTCCCTCCTCCTGAGAGCCACTTAATGTTGCCTGGATCAAAATCTTGTGACCACACAATGTTTTGGCCATGAATATTTTGGAGGGGTGCAAGGAGCCGGTCATTCTCCTCCCTCCCGTGCTTCGGGCGCCTGCAGTGGACAGTGGCAAGCAGCTGCTTTGCTCTTTCTCCTGCAGCAAAGTGCTCAAGAGCATTTGCAGGGGATTTGTCGGGCTGACTCCCCTCCTCTTCTGCAACTCAGTTCTTAAATAGGATATTGCTGTGAATTTTGCCATTCCAGTCAGCTGACTTTTCCCCCCAGATTCCTTAATAAAACCAAGCAGGTCAAATTTATGCTCATCAGGGAGCGATTCCAGTTCCTCTTGTTTATTAGCCAAGTTCTTGGCTTTATACACTGAACTATGACTAAATAATTTCTTTTTTTTTTTTTTCAGGCCACACAGTAACCTGATTAATTTTATTCTCAGCCTTTTGCATGCTCCTGTGTGCCCATTTCTCCTTGCTGTTATTATTTTAACATGCTCCCAAGAAACCTGTCCACTCTGCTTCCGACTGTCAGGCTCCCCAGCTCTCTACGAGCATCCATCAAGCCCTCATCTTCTCTTACACAAGTTCTCAGCGGTGAAGCTTTCTCCATCAGCCCAGCTTGCACACCTCGACATTTTGTGACCCTCTGTTCTGACATGGGGACATGTTGGCACATTCAAGCAGGAGATAGACCCATGCTGGGGACCCCTCAGTGTGTGGGAGTAGGTTCTGCTCATCTTGGCCAAGCAACAACCTTCTCCTGTAGGAACCAGCCCCTTGGCCAGGCAGGAGCCAGAGAAAGCAGGGCTGGGTGAGAAGGCAAAAAAGAAAAGTGCAAAGCAGCAATAAGACATGGAGAAGTGTAAGATGTTCACGGCATGGGCCTCATGACTTTCCTCTTCTGGGAAGGCTGGGAGTCAGTGAAACTCCCAGTTGGTAAGAAGCGGTTCCTGGCCTTTTCCCAAGCGGAGTGCTGGAAGTTACGTGTGCTCAGAGCACGACAAGTTTCTGTTGATGAACCAGACCCAGAGAGTCCAACTCACCCATGGCCCGACTTCTTGGAAGCACCCAGACTTACAGTAAGAATGAAGCCAAGCTCCCATCTCCCAGCGAGCAGATCATTGACGGGTGGGCTATTTTTGTCACCCTTTGAGTGCTCTGGACATTATGAATGGCTTCACCACTTTCATGTTTTAATAGGGCCATTAATGAATGGCATCGGTACAGCACACAGACAATCACATCGCATCCCTCCCTGGTCACCCAACCCCAGTTCACGACGGGACACGCGCTGCCAGGTTTATTTCACTCAATAAAAAGCCATTATTCTTCCTTCTCCCCGTGAGAGACGGATCAATTCTGAACGACCTGAGGCTCAGCCTGGAGAAGGCAGGGGCTTGTTCCTGCCTCTGCCCCCGTTCCCAAGCAAACAGGCGGTTTTGCAGCTTGTGTTTCGCTGCAGCACTACAGCGACGTGGGCTCAGCCTTCCCACCCAGGAGTGGAAGATTTTCTCGTTCCTAGAGATCTGCCTGAAGTGTCTTTTACGTGTATTTTTGGCATGACATGAATAACTTGTCACGCTGATAAACTCTCTGGGAACTGAATTGAACTCTTTCCTCCCAGTGCATTGAGTGATTCCTGCTTACAGCCAGCCTGTTGTGTCTACAAAGCACTTCGAGATCCTTCAGCCTGATACAGTAAGGCTCCGGATCTCAAGCAGAGTGTGCGCTTCCTCTCCCAAGTATTTTTAAATATCTTTCGAATGAAACAGCTGACAAGCAAATTTGTCTTCTATTTATGTCCTAGGTAACTAAAATATAATTTTAGGATTCCTATTCCCCTGGCAGAAGCTGATGTTCCTGCGAACACTGTAACACATCAGTGGACACATCACACTGTGCTGCTCCAAGGTGGTCTTCGTGCCAGGAACGCCTCCAGAGGAACAAAATCCTGGTTCTTCTTGGCAGAAAAAAAAAAAAAAAAGAAAAGCTTTTGAACAAATCCTGGCTCCTATGGAAGTTTTCTACAGACGTCCCTGACATTAAGATTTCAGACTTTCGAGTCACTTCTGTAAGCTGCAGGTCTGTGAGAAGAGTCCAGCTGATCTCAAGCCCTTCCAAAAATCCCCCTTTTGTGTTTTCACTTAATAAATGCAATTATTAGCTCCAGTATCACATTTACCAACTACATGGAAACTGAGCTGAGACTTTGCTCAGGTTCCTCGGTGCTGGGAGGAACCTTTAATGATGTTATTCCAAATTAGTCAAGGTGAAGGGGAGTGGGATCTAACCATACGGCTCTGCTGCTGAAAGGATTTAAGGTCTTTTTCTCTTATTTTGGAACAAAATCAATCATTTTTGTAAGGGGAGGTCATCGAGGGGGCAGCTGCATCTCCAAGTCCTGCTGGATGCTCGGGCTCTCCAGGAGGCACCTCCCTCTTCTCCTCTGGACCAGCCACCTCCACCACAACTCTTAGCTGAGATGCCAGAGCACGAACTGGGGTTTCAGTGTGAAAAACTGCACAGCTGGGGGGCGAGGAGGGGGAGCAGCGGGAGGCATCACGTCTTAAACCCCTGCAATAAACCCAGCCGAGCCCTCTTGTCAGAGCCCTGACTCTCTACCCGATTTAATGCCTGTTGCGCTCTCGCCTCCCACCACACACATTACTGCACCCATTCAGGATTTGTGGCTTTTGAGAATGATCTAAATGAATTTGATGTCCCAGAAAGAGGCACTTGAAAAATAAACCGGTGTGGTTTGATGATAGCATTTTCCACATTTTTATTATAATGACTCTGGTGTTTATTGGAAGGTTAGCGACTCAGCCGAGCATGAAAACAAAGCAATTGAAGAGGCCAGCCCTGTGATGGGGTCTCTGCACGCTCGGTCATTAATGCTCATTCTATACATGACACTTTTTGGCCATTTGGTCTCTACAGCATCTGCCTGTGGGAGTGTGATGAGAGGATGGAGTCAACATCATTTTGGATGAGGAGTCTCATGCGCGCTGGTACAGAGCCTGCCTCCTCCTCCGGCTCTGCAGCACTCTGAAAACTCACACCACCTTTGTTAAGTGTGATCATCCTGGTTTTCAGTTGAGAAACTGAGGTCCAGAGAGTTCAAGTGAGTTGCCAAAGACCACGTAAGCGAATGGCAGGTCCGGCCAAGCAATGGAGCCAGGAGCCAAACCATAGAATCATAGTGTTTGGGTTGGAAGGGACCTTAAAGATCATCTAGTTCCAACCCCTGAGTTCCAAAATCCTTGGCCTGGAGACTCTGCCTGGCTCTGCAGGGCACAGGTTTGCCTCGGAGAGATGGGCACAAAACAGCCACTGCCGTGAAATCTGCTGGAGGAACAAAAAAAGGCAAAGGAGCTGAAGTCAGAGGTTGCACCAGGGATTAGTTTTGCCGCCCATCTCCTACCAGCTTTGAAGCTCAGCATCGGAGCGACCTGGTACAGAAGATCCCTTGTGAGAAGGTGAACGTGATAAACACCCTGCCTGGCTGCCCGGGGGGCCAGTGGTCTGGGTCCCCGCCTCTCCATCTCTGCCCGCGCACCGCATTTCTGCAGTTTACCCTTCACCTACTTTCCCAGATTCACATCCCTGCTGCCTCTTGCATTACTTCAACCCGGGAGTGAGTGAAGTCTTAATGGCAAGGGAAAAAAAGAGATATATTCCCACACATGTGGCTCAGCAAACCCTGATGCTTTCCAACACACAACCCACTGCTGAGTTTTCTCGGTGAATCAGAACGAGTGTGTTTTGCTCAGGAGTGGGGATGAGGCACTTAGCGAGCGGGACCCAAGCAGGCTCGGTCCCTCGGGTACCGCAGTGACAGCACCCCAGGCAGATCCTCCCAGAAATAACAACCTTTGCCATTTTCATGCATCTAGAGTGTGTCCTGGTGTAATAAAATCAGATTACGGAGCGATTCCTTTCACCAGTGATTCAGAACATGCTGATTAAATGCTATTTCTTTGTTCCTCTTAAATAAAGGAACTGTAGCTGATACAAACAAATTACGATTTCAAACTGTGAGGCAAGACACACCTTGACTCCACAATGAAGCTGCTTCGCATTTTGGTGGCTCTGACAAGAACGAGGAAACAATAAGTGGTGCTTCCTAATGTCGCAGATCTTCTTATTAAACTGCACTAAATTAATTATTTTACCCCTAAGAAATGACAAATT
Source organism: Arenaria interpres (assembly GCA_013399435.1). Taxonomy (NCBI): domain Eukaryota; kingdom Metazoa; phylum Chordata; class Aves; order Charadriiformes; family Scolopacidae; genus Arenaria; species Arenaria interpres. The sequence continues at coordinate 382,613 of VXAK01010300.1, read as the reverse complement.
CCTCACTATTTTTAGACTTATGTACTATTTTAAGAGATTTTTTCCAGGGCCCAGTCACATGGAAGTTAAACAGCAAGGAGAAAAGTCTCCAAAGGATAATAAACTATCTCAAATTACTTTGCTAATGGAACAAAGAGTACTGTAAATGTCACACACGATATAACAAGAGTGGTAGAAACCTTTACATGAAACAATGGATCCATTAGCATGAAGTTTTTTTTAAAAAACCCAACCAGACTCACGATACTTTTGCATAGTTCCATGGAGCCTGCTGCTCCAAGCCAAATGAACTTGTTTGTTCACTCGAATTCTGCAGCTGAGCTCACAACGTTGCATCCAGCTTACTAATCACGCACACTCTCAAGGCATCGATCATTTAGGATTTCAAAGCCCATTATAGACAATAATTAAGCCCCATCGCACCCAGCTGAGTCAGTGGAATTATTTCTGCTTAAAACTGAGGTACGGAGAGGGAATAACTGAATCACTGATTGGAGACCAAAACTGAGCCAAGGTACAGACCCAAGCCCTATCCACCAAATTCCACTAATTGGTCCTCGCCTATCCAAGCTTAATGAAGTAGTCCATCATCCTCCCAGCTACAGGCATGATCCTTCACTTCTTCTGTGACTCATCAACTCGAGAACCTGACTCTGATGGGGCTACTTGGGTGAAAGGATGAACTGTCAGAAACCATCACATCACCCATCCATCCAGCCCCATATTTCACCTATTTTGCTTCTAACAACTGCGGTTGGCAGAATATTTAACCTCTAAACATCTCAAAGGCAGAAGCAATGTCATCATAGAGTGGCTTGGGCACGACAGAACACCACCAACGAATTGCAGTGAAAAAAATCACAAGGATGGGGCATGACAGCATTGCCTCAGAAAAGCAGCAAGTAAGCAGCAAAGACAAAATGCAGGTAAGAGGGCAGGGAAAAAAAGATGCCGTCAGAGGGCTGTGTCTAATGCAAGCAGATTTCTCAGCCCCCTCCAGTCCATGATTCAGTCTTTCTCCTGGAAGTAATTTACAATAACGAAAGCGAGCTAATACCCAGATGTGTGAAGTATGGAGTATATTTGGCTCTGATCTGAAGCATGTTTACTGTAAGGAGGAAGAGTTGTGAGATGAATCTTTTCTTTGACAGCTCTGAGATCTCTTAACCAAATCCCACGCAGCCCCCAAGTGCTCTCCTATTTTCTTGAGATTTAATTAGGTAAGTCTATATTGTACACACAATCATATATGTGTAAGATAATTGGAGCAGAGGGCTCGAAGGTGTGTACATGGGAACAAAATTTGTCTTCAAGCGAATGTGCACAGGTAGAGTGTGTTTTGCGTGGCACGAACACTTCAGCAGATTAAGAGCTATACTTGTCAAACCCTCTGAGAGATCAAAAAGGAGGCACATTAGCAGTCCTGTTCCTGGGCCAGCGCTACAGCTAGAACTAAATATGCTACAACTGTGTTGCAAGAAGCACTATGCTAGGACAAGAAGCCAAATTTCCCACACTGACCACGTGCAATTCTTACTGCTGTTCGTGCTGTCCCTCTAAGTGTGAGATTGACACATCCCCCCAAAAAATCTAGCAGCAGACACAAAAAATCAAATTATTCAGAGCAGCGTGGTTGGGCTGGCAGGGCACCGAATGGGGAGTCAGGAGCTCCGAGCTGCACTCCCGAAGTTGTCACTTATTTGCTGTCTGATCTCTCCAACTTCTTGAGCCTCAGTATTGCTGAATACAGAAATAGGGATGAAAATGGTTTTGTTGCTGTTTGAAAAGCACACCCTGATCACCTTGTCTTTGCCAAGAGATTGGATTAAGCATGATTAAGGTTTGGTCCCAGCCTGGTTCCACAGAAGCTTCCACCCTTCCCAGAGCATCACGCTGTGCCCCGCTCCAGCTGCTTCATCCCTTCCGATGTGCCCCCACATGAGCTCTCCTCTCCGGTACGGAAACTGGGGCAGGAGCAGCAAGGGAGCTCCCGCTGCCGAGCTGCTTCGCTTCTGGCCACTGACGTTAGCTCCTGTAATGTTATTTGAAAATCGAGCTCTCTTGAGATCCTCATCTTGTTCTGGGAATCCGCACAGCGGCGCTTCACCTTGGAAGCCTAACGCTGTTCTGTTCCCCCACTGTTCCTTTGAATTCCCGTCTAGGTACCACATTTTCTGTGAGCTGCACTTACCCTGCTCTCATCCTCCAACAAGCTGTTGCTAAAGAAAACTCTATCACTAGGCTAATGTCTACGAATGCCTTAAAATACATCTCTGCTTCCCAGCATGTGTCTCTCTTTAGCCTTTAAGGATCCTGCCCCTCCCAGTTCATCCTCCCCCTCCTTAAGGAATCGCTGCTTTTTTTAAAAGCTTGTATCACCAAATGACATTTTTTTTCGCAAGTAAAGGTCTTGGAGGAAAATTCTCTCATCAAATCTGAAGTTGTGCATTGCGCGAAGCGCATCGTGCCTGTTGATAAATCAAAGGACGGCAGTACGCGCATGGCTCTCTGCAGCTCAACTTTTAAACAGGAAAACATGCTTTTGTTTAAAAAAAAAAAAAGGTGAACAATTAATGTGATTCGTAACCGCAGACTGGAATATTTCTTAAATGTGGGAAAATAATAGACCACCCTCCTACCAGTCCCACAGACGGGGGGCCTGACCCGGCCTGACAAGCCACCGGGTGGTTTGGTGGCACAGAGGGAGGGAGGTGGCTGAGGGAGGCAGCGCCTCATCTCTGGGACAAAGAACACTTATAACAACCCAAAAGGCTATTTTCAGCCTTTGACAAATGAACTCTGGTCTCTAAAGGTTATGGATGGTCAGGGCTGAAAATTTAAACCTGCCCTCAAACGAGGTACCTGCGTGAAAGCACAGCTAATAGGAGTGTCTGAGACTTATTTTTTAAAAAAATAAATATGAAGCCCTGAGAAAATTATCACTTTTAACAGAAAGTTTGTCAAATGAAAGCAAATTTTGCTATTACGCACTAAGTATCTTGGCTGCAAATGAACTGCATCCGCATCAAGCTGTGAATATGAAATTAATCTAAGGCATAACCTTTAGCTCTACACTTTGACAATGTTTTAGTGCTGAACTATAAATATTTGATCTGTTGCTCTTCTGAGTAAAATGGATTTGTTGTGCTCATCTGCAGGGTTATCAATTATTCCCAAGTATATTTATTGCTGATTAAATGACTTGAAAAGTGCCTTTTTTTGTCTGATGTTATTATGTGATATTTAGCAAGCAAACATAGAAATTAACTATCCCTGCCATCAATATTAACCCTTTATCTTGGGGAGAAAACATTTCCTGTCTGACAACACGCAGAACTAAGTGCCAACCAAGACATTTACAATACATGCTGGAGCCTTGTTAATTATATATGATTCTATTTCTTTATGTTTTGGGGTCACACTTAGTGCTAAGATCCAGCTTCCATTTGCAATCACTAGAGAAATAAAACAGCATCCTTAAGTCATCAGCAAAGAATGATTCAATCCATTGAAAGAGTATTATAAACCTCTTTGCACCATGAAATTAATGAATCTAAACCCGTGACTCACATATACCGGCAGGATGATTTTTCAGAACGATGGGTTGAAAACAGGCTTCAGTGAATAGTTTGAATACTGGCTTTTTAGCAATTCTGTGTTCTGCTCCCTGAAGGTGCAGACCCCGAGAAGACAGGAGTGTCTCGCGATGATATCGAAATGGCATGGAGGGGGTCTTTTTTGGCATTTTACACCCGTGTAAAGACCTGGCCCAGTGCTGTAAATGCCATGTTAGAAGAATTTGCAGAAGGACTGTCCAGAGCCACTATCTGATGTGTCATGGTGTGAAGGCAAGAGCCAGGAGTCATGGAAACCCAACCTCTGCCTCTGCAGCAAGCCAGGACTTGGGGGACTGGGCTGGTGTGGGACAGAGTGTGGTTGCACGTAGAGGACGGGGCTGGATCTGCCCTCCCAGCCTGCACTGGAAGGAGTGAGTGGTGAGTGAGGACTCGGAGGGTGATCGTCCCCCTCGGCACTGGTGAGGCCCCACCTCGAGTGCTGTGTCCAGTTTTGGGCCCCTTATCACAAAAAAGACATTGAGGTGCTGGAGTGGGTCCAGAGAAGGGCAATGAAGCTGGTGAGGGGTCTGGAGAATAAGTCTTATGAGGAGAGGCTGAGGGAGCTGGGGTTGTTGAGCCTGGAGAAAAGGAGACTGAGGGGACACCTTGCTCTCTGCAGCTCCCTGAAAGGAGGGTGTAGGGAGGAGGGGGTCGTTCTCTTCTCCCAAGTCACAGGAGATAGGACAAGAGGAAACGGCCTCAAGTTGCGCCAAAGGGAGGTTCAGGTTGGATATTAGGAAAAATTTTTACACTGAAAGGGTTATTAAGTGTTGGAATGGGCTGTACAGGGAAGGGGTTGAAGCACCATCCCTGGAGGTATTTAAAAGACGGGATGACATAGTGCTTAGAGACATGGGCTAGTGCTGGTTTTATCAGAGTTAGGTTGATGGTTGGATTAGATGATCTTAAAGGTCCCTTGCAACCCAGACAATTCTATGATTCTGTGATTCTATGATCGACAACCTTACACATACTTTGTCCCAAATAAACTTCCTGGGTCTAGTTTAAAATTGAGGACTCGGTGAGAGTGAGGAATCTGGCCGGTGTGAGCTTTCGCTGCTGAGGGAAGTTCAGCTGCACCACGAAGGGACATGAAACCTTCAGTGATTTCCCCCTTCAGACACCGATTATACTAAGTATTATCTGAGAAGCAGAAAATGCCCCAGCTGAGGAGTGGCCAGCAATGCTGCCTGCCTCCAGCACCCGGGAGAAGAGCCAGTGCTTCCTTTTCCCAGGAACATCGCACACACCACCGCTGGGAAAAACCCACTGAGGAAGAACAGTGGGAAGAAGAAGAAATTCTTCCCAGAAGAACTGGGAAGAACATGCTTTGCAGGATAAGGTCCTCAGTGCCCCCGGGGACCCACAGGCAGCGGTGCCACCAGCCCGCTCCGACCCTCCCGACTGAAATGTGGAAAGTACAACCACCAGTTCTGCCCAGTTGCTTTGTCACCGTGTTCCTTGTGATGAGTAATATCACTTTTAAGCCTAATTATGCAGGTATATTTATTATCCTATGCTTGGCCATAGTGCTGGGGTACTTGCGTAATTTCACAGACGAGTGACACTTAAGACAGCACATTACTGTCAGCAGCTCCCAGCTCATTTCATGCTAATTGCTCTCCAAAATTGTGTGATGCAGTTTTGACACAAAAACATTTTCAAAAGTATCATTAATTCGGGGGGGATGGGGTGGGGATGGGGGAACATTTCCTGAAGTAATTACAGCCAACGTCCTCCATTGTTCCTAATTATTTAATACAGCCCCGCCCAAACACACTTTAATGTTGATTATCAGAAAGACACGTATTATCTACTCTACTTTGAAGTGCGATAAATGGGTCTCTTTAGGAGAAAGTAAATATTACCTGTTGTAGGCAATGATGCAAAACGTTGAAATACTTCATTTATCTGTTTTCCAATATACTTATCAAACCTATAACTTAATTTATTTTACGGCACAGACATTGTTAAATGATGCTGGCGTGGGACTACATAATATCATGAGACATTTTAATGAACTCACTATGTTTTATATCCTCCTTTGTCCTAAAATGATCATTTATGCCTCAAAGAAGATTAAGAGCGTGTTAAAAGGAGAAGCTGCTGCCTGAGAGTTCAAGGAGTCCACACTCCATCCAAGGAGTCACACACACACCACCCCAGTCTGTCACTGCCTGGATCCAGGGTCCTTTCACAGCGGGCGACCCCAGGGAGCCCACGGGTGCCCCTTTCCATTCCTCACACACCTACTCGCGGTGTGCTCCCTCCTTCAGGCTCAACCCTAGGTTTCCTGCAGCAGAGTCTCAGCTGTCGGATTTTACAAAAATAAAAATTGAAAGGCTCAGCAGGAGGGTCAGCCCGGGCTGGGTGTCTCCAGAGAGTGACATTGAAAAGAAATCCCTGGGCAATGACACCCGTGCCATCTCCACACCCGCCCCTCACACGCTCTTCACGCGTCTTTCAGTCCAATGGTGATTTTTGGTCTGGGGTCTTCTAACACCTTCTTGGATTCCTTTACTGTGTCGGGGCAGGCCGGCCGTTGGCTGCTCTTATCTTGATGATTTGCAGTCTCTGCTGAGGGTTGTCCCCTCCTTATCTTCTGGTTTGTGCTTCTTGTGCACCTGCGCTCGCTGGCGGAACACGGGGAACTGAAAAATCCCAGACTTGGGGAAAACACCACCAAAACATCAGTGTGTTACTGACATTTTCCTCATACTAAACGACTAAAGACAGCACTGTACTAGGAAAATTACTAAGAAAATTAAGTCTATTGCAGCCTAAAGGCTTCAGCAAATCTAGCTACTCACACCAAGTCAAGGTAAGCAAACAGCATAAATCAAGCCATATTACAACCCTAAGTAATTTACTCTAACTAAAACTTATTTATTTAAGCTAAACATCTAATACCCCTCAAGAAGGATCTTTTAATTCAAATGACAAGGAATTCAGTAAGAAGAAAGCAGATCTGAATGATAAGGCTGCTGCTCGTCCAGTCTTCCAGCTAGCCATGACGCACACAAGTAGATCCTAGGAATTTGCTGTACATTTTAATGTGTAATTTAACATGTTTTCTTTCCATTTCCCTTCCTAGACAATTTAATTGGAGATATTTTGTCTTTAAGGGTTGTCATATCATGCCAGTGAGTAACCCAAGCATGAACCTGCTTCACCGAGGCATGGTGTGTCCTGGAATCATTCTATCACCCTCCAATACCAGCTCTGCAGGTGACAGGAGAAGCCCATGAATAATCGGGCCATTTTGTCACTTCTGGGACAGATGGCAGCCCTTGACTCAGGGGACAGGACTCCAGGAATGTTTGCTGAGCGGGGTGACGTGCTGCTCATCGGATGACACATACGATGACGTGGCAGAACAAGCACCTCATGCCAAGATCTTGGGGTTTCTTGAGACTTTTTGGGTAGATCTAGAAGCAGAACTTGTGTTTTTGACAGGGACCTGCTCCAATTTTTCACACGTGGAAAGGGAAGTGACCTCACACTGGTCACTTAGTGGGATTCTGGGAGAAAAAAAGGTGGGAGATCCTAAAGTTTGAAAAAATTGTTTCAGCCTCTGTCTCTGTGCTGCCCCCAAACAAGCTTTTATGCCTTTTTACTTTACTTCCAGAGGAACATGGCTGCTGAGCCCGTGTCGACGCTCCTCTCCGTGCTCCTGGAGCACCCTCTTCTGTTTGAGGAGCTGCAATTCTACTCTCTGAGCCCCAGCAGCACAGACCTTTAAAATATGCAATCAGCCCTTAAAGCAAACGCGAGAACATACATTTCTTTACCAACCAACCAGGCATATCAATGATTAACTCGAGTTCACTTCAACTCGCCCTGCAGCCCCGGACAGCTGTCACATGCTCAGATACTGAACACATGAATCACAACCTGCAGCACCCATATGAAGATTTCTCTAACACGCTGTGCTCTAAACACACTGACACTAACAGAGCCCATTTGTGGTACTCTCCTAATGGATGCAATATCCTATTTTGCACAGTGTACACTTGTTAACAGTTGTTTTTTTTCCAATCACACGTAGTTTACACAGGCTACCAGGCACCTGTGTTATAAAAGCAGATCAAGAGGCAGAACTGCAGGTCCAATGCATCAGTTCTGGGGCTGTTTGCACCACCAGGGTAGGTGTTTGCCTTGGAAAAATGCCACTGAAATCACAGTCCTGTGGCCTCCGCTGCTTGGCAGGTCACCACCACTTTGCCACCTCTGTGGGACACCAATCCCGCTGCACGTGTTGTGGCCAAACACCTTGTCCAGGGAAGAGACAGTGCCACCCTGCCCCACAGCTTCTCGCCTGCTGCAGGGCTGTGGAGGGAATGGGCCTGGGGTCCCTAGTCTCCCCACAGACAGGGGTGCCAGGGCAGGGATCTGGGATCCCCAGTCTCCCAACAGACAGGGATGCCAGGGAATGGGCCTGGGGTCCCCAGTATCCCCATAGTCAAGAGGTGCCAGGGCAGGGGTCTGGGGTCCCCAGACTCCCCACAGACAGGTGTGCCAGGGCAGGGGTCCGGGATTCCCAGTCTCCCCACAGCCAGAGGTGCCAGGGCAGAGGCCCGGGGCTCTCAGTTTCCCCATGGCCAGGGTCTCCAGCTCCCCAGAGGAGCAGGCCCCGAGGTGACAGAGCACAGGCCGGAGCCACTCAGCGCTGCTCGGCCTCTCCCGGGACCTGCTTCACCTGTCACCGGGCTCCCTCAAGCCACCTCCACCTGAGGGGAGACCAACGAGAGGCAGCCAGACGGGCTGCGCCGCGGAGGCGCTCCGGGCAGCCCTTCTCTATGGTCAGAGGCCGGCTGGGCTGTGTCTCTATGGTCGGGCGCTGGAGGACGCGGGGTGACGTCAGGAGGGCGGGGCGCCCTCGCGGCGGTGGGAGGCGCCGCTCTAGACGGGAGTCTCGATGGTGGCCGCGGCGCGGGGCTCGGCGAGGGCGGATCTCTATGGTCGGCAGTTGGGCGGAGAGTCGTGTGCCGGTGCGGGCGGCGCTCTAGGCCGCCTCTCGATGGTGCGGGCGGTTGCTAGGCGGTGCGGGGCCTAGGCCGCGGCGGGTCGGCGCCGCCATGGCCGCCTCGGCCTCTTCGGCCTCCGGCGCGGCGGCGGCAGGGCCCGCGGACGGGTCGTGCGTGCTGTGCTGCGGGGAGCTGGAGG
>VXAK01010300.1:330867-373582 GCA_013399435.1 Arenaria interpres | reverse complement strand
GTGATCGCGGATGACTCTACCATCCTGCCGAATTCTTGACTTGATTTTAAGCTTGGGGGAGAGCGTGTTTTGTATTCTTTCAGGGCTTGCTCATGCCTTGCCTTACAGCACGCCATGCTGCCTTTGCCCCCGGTTCCTGTTAGCGTGAGCCACCTCTGGGGCGTATGCTTAAAAAAAAAAAAAAAGGTAATTTCCCCTCAGTTTTAGTTTTTCTGATAGATTTCTGTTTTCCTCGTGGCCTGCTGGAAAGGCGCCGGGCCCAGTTGCAGAGCTCGGGGGAGGTTGCCCTGATGCTGTGGCTCAGCTGTGCGGAGGGAGCCGAGGATTCCGCGCAGCAGTGAGCTGCGGGAAGAAAAGTTGTTCAAGGTTCTTTATAAAAACAAATACTCATACTTTAATTTGTTTTTGCAGAACTCATGCTGGGGAAAAAAAACAACAAACAAACCCACAAACCTTTAAGAAGAAAAGAACTGGTACTAGTACTGAAAGGAATATGCTGAGATTGTCTAGGAAATGAAATTAAACAAATATATCAGAGGGAGGGGGCTCTCCCTTTGTCAAAAGGAGAGCCCCCCCCACCTCAAATAAACTGTTTGCTTTGGCTGCTTTTCAAACTGTTAAAATGGTTGGAGGGATTGAAGATCTTAGGCCATGTGCCTAAGACTTTGTGGAGGCCAGAAAGGTCGATGTGGTTTTTTAGACTGAGCTTACTGGCACAGGAGTAGCTTCTGTGTACAGAAAGAGACTCTGTGAAAGTAATTTTCTCTGATCATCCTCTGAGGAGCTGCTGCTCCTCTTCTGCTGTCTTAGGAAGAACCGAGCTGTGATGTCGCTCTTCCTCCTTAAACCTCCTTGTCTCAGGGTCACAAATGGACTGTTAATCTTAAGGGCTGTTCAGTTTTGTAATATTACTATACTATGTGGCCTGAACTTTGATTTGTTCAGCCATCTTTCTCTTTCCTTTATTAACTGTTTAAAAAGATCCTTTTATTATAATTGACTGAGAGGCCATTTTTAATGGCTGTGCTCTTTTTCCCCCCCCTTGTCTTTAAGTGCCACTATAATACTGTTCTGCCTGTTCACCCGCGTGCCCCAAGGAAAGACAAAAAGATACTGGAGTGCATAAATCCCATCAAAACTGCTGTTGAATGATCTGAATGTATATGTAGGACTTAAAACTGGGTGTCTTAATCTACGTAGTGTGCGTGGAATTAGCAGAGGCAAGTACAATGCTACCAAATCTCAGCTGGTGTCGTACAGAGTAGTGCAGACTGAACTAGTAAGTGTCACAGCAGAATGCAGAAGGAAATAGAACTGTAAAGATGAGTGGCAGCACAGGACATGATGGCGGAGAAAGCAGGATATACTTGTTATGGTAATATGTGCTTTCAGTGATGTATAATTGTTGCAGTGAAGTTAGGAAGGATTACTTGCTGACCTGTAAACTAACCCTGACGTATACTTGGTTGAAGCTCGGAGGATCTGTCAGTGTGTTTGTTACCTGTATGTGTGAGATTGCTCTTGGAATTGCTGTAGGAAATTGTATTGAACTCTTGTGATAAAACCTACTTTTCAGCAGTCCGTTCCTCTCTTCTAAAACTCACTTTGAACTGAAATGAAATGTCAATACAACTTCACCAAAATGAAATTTTTTAAATACTTGGAGTTAGAGGTAGTTGTCATCTATCTTTTTGTTTTAAGCTTGATATTTCAGCAACTTGGGTATATTTTTTGTTTTGGTTAACTTAATGGTAGCTCCACTGGAAAGAAGGCTTTAAAAAAAAACCCCCACCAAACCAGTCAGAAAAGACTTACTCCATGGTATTTCACCCCAACAAGGGAGGAAGAGTGATTTAACGAGACTAAACTATATGTGTATTATATAATTGAATGGTTTTATTAAGGTTGTAAGTATTTCTTGATGAACAGGTGATTACTCTGTGTGTGTGTGTCTCACCCTTTCTGAGCTGGTGCAGCTGTTTCATAAATGTTGTTGCTACCCCAGCACTTCCCAAACTGGGAACGTGTGCTGGAGCAGACTGGTGGTAGGTGGCTTCTGAAGAGGGATGTAATATCGTAAATGGCTGCAGTGTGAGACCCAGGCTGCTTGGAGGTTGGCGGGAGCAGCTGTGAACAAGCAGGTTCCTTTAGAAGGGGTATGTGGTACAAATAATTTCAGAAGTGATACAGTGTTTTATTTCTCGCCTTCCTGGTAGTTAGGGAAAGAAGAAACGGTGGCTTCCCAGTCAGACTCCGAGTAGTGTTACTTTTTGCTTACAGACTCCAGGCTTCTGTGTGATTTCCTACCAGGAGACAGGAGGCAGCTGAATGCAGGGCTCTTGACAGGCATTTGCTGCAGAGGGGGTTGAGTTGTTTGAAGGTGTTTACTCACAGCACAGCTGTGGTAGCAAAACATACCATAAAAGAGTTTCCTAATCTAGTTCAAAATCCAAAGACCAGGGTAGTCCCATCCACCTTTGTCTAAGCTGGCTCACTTGCTGGAACCTGATAAGGAGCAGTCACAGTGGCTTTGCTGGCAGTAACTGGGGGTGGTGATGAGCAGCTGGGACTGACAGAGAGCTCTGAAGTGTTGTTCAGGCTGTGGCGAGTTCCCTGGCAAACAAAGTTTGTGCTGTGGAGTTTAACCGGAATCCCAAAGCCTACGTGACCTCAATGTGCTCTCGTTGATTCTTGTGTTGTGTTGCCTGCAGGTTGTCTTTGGACGGAAGCTTACGTCTTTCTCCACGATAGCACTTAACCAGTTGCAGCATGAGAAGAAATACGACATTTATTTTATGGATGGAGAAGTTTATGCACTGTACAGGTAGATAACTGGAATCCTTTCTGTATCGTACCCAGCATATTCTTGTGTGCGTGACGTGGCAGGAAACGCATGCTTTGGTACAACCGTGTGGTTTTCTTCAGTGGGAACAGAGTGGCTGCCGTGCTGTGTACATTAGTCACCATGCACTGCAGGTGGCTTTGGTGGCACAAGAGGCTGGAGCAGCGCGGTTGGCGTGAGGGCTCGGCACCACAGTCGGCAAAGGGAGCACCTCCTCGAGGCAGGAGCGTTAGATTCACTGATGCATAGTACAGGAGCCTTGCCTTGTTAGCAAAAATTGCATTTTGCTTCTTTATCAACAGCAAACTTTCTGAAAGGCTTTTCATTTATTGCATACCTGCTCTGGAAATTGGTAAAGACTGAATCACTATTATAATTGTATCTGTTGCTGTGCTGCATAAGGACTAAGCAAAACCAATTGTACCATAGAATCATAGAATGGTTAGAGTTGGAAGAGACCTTAAAGATCATCGAGTTCCAACCCCCAAAGATTGTATGAAAAGAAGAGCAACCTTGTCTGCCCACAAAGATCTTGATTCTAAAATGGGAGAGAAAAAGGGTGAAGTAAAAAAACAATGCAGAGTAAAAAATGTGGCATCAGTATAATGTTCTTAAAATATTTTTGATAACGTGCTTCATTGAGAGGCTTTAAGATAATTAAAAGCAGTTAAAAGGAAAGAAGAGTGACAAAAGATTAAACCATGCAGGCAGTGGTACCTTTTTCTTGGAGAACTATGCATTATATCCAACCTGATTTGGGCTAAGAATGTAGCTTTGCTGATACCTTTACAAGTTTGTATGACTTCATATTTATGGAATTGGGTTTAGGGAGCAGAATCGGTTGGAAGCAAGTTCTGATTAATTACGCACCAGCTCTGGGAATTGCTTTTGATGATACGATTTCTGGAGAGTTGCTGAGATTTACAGTTCCGCAGGCAGCAATCAAGTGTGAGGGAGTGGGGTCTCCCGCTGAGACCAGTGCTCTGTCCTCAGCTCTTGCTGGGAATCATTGTGGGGGTTTTGTTTGTTTTAGTCCCCCCGCATCCCCCCCTACTTTTTCTGTTACAATTTTTTATCTCCCCCATTGTATTGTTCAGTTCTGACAGTAGAAAATGTAATTAAATTGCAGGTGAATATTGCATGTATCAGCTGATCTTCAATAAGCAAGAGGTTTGTTGCATGGATGTGTTACAGTCCATTCAAAATTTTATACTTTGATTGTTTAGCTCTTCTCTCACAGTTGAAGCCTCGGTGTAATTCGGTTCTGTTCTGTTCCTGACAGATGACAAAGTATTCTTGGAATAAGCAGGACACTAACCTCATTACAAATTGCAGGGGGAGCTATAAAAATGCAGCCTTCTGCCACTGATGGAACATTTGTTTTTGGATAAAGGTATTGGGTTGCCGAGAGGGAATCAGATAATTTTTAGGAAATCTTTCTTTTCCTTTAGGAAGCTGCTGCAGCATGAATGCCCTTTGTGTCCAGATGCGAAGCCATTCAATACCTTTGCAGATCTGGAACAGCACATGAGGAAGCAGCATGAACTCTTCTGTTGCAAGCTCTGTGTTAAACACTTAAAGGTGAGCTAGTTCTATGTTTTGATGCTTGGGAAGGGGGGCTGCTTCCTAATATCACCTGCAAGAGTACTTGGGGAGGTGGGAAGAAGAGGGTGACTGAACAGCACAGATTTATCTTTGTTTGGGTGTTTTTAAGTTTTGTCTGCCTGCTTGCAGTGAGGCCAGTTGCTTTGTTTTAAGTCTGTGTTCTTCCATAAACTGATTAATGAAGAGGGCAAGAAGATTCTTAGTGGATTATATTTTAAATGAAGCACAAACATATTAATAACCTTCTGATGTCAGCTCCTCTGCCACAATGTGTGTAAATACCAAACCCTAACTGTCTGATAGGAAGTTAATCCTGAGTCACAGGCAGACTTTGTTACAACTGTAATGGTAGAGATTTGATGTCTATTAAGACTTATTCTCTTAATTACTTTACAAGTTAAAACTGTAACTTAAGACAATAATTGATGCCAGTTCAGAAAACAGAATGTGTGGTGGATTTATTTCTCAGATCAGAGTCAACATAGCATTTACAGTTGGATCATGTACAGGATGAGAATCCATCTTCCGGGTTTAATGAAATATAATTATATTTCATTATCTTGTTTATTTGTTGTTGTGGTTTGACCCCAGTCAGCAACTAGAATCATGCGGCTGCTCGCTCAACACCCTCAGCACCCCCAAGTTTGGATGGGGGAGAGAATCAGAAAAGTGAGGGGGGAAAAAAACTCTTGGGTTGAGATAAGGACAGTTGAAAAGGTAAAGCAAAGGCCGCTCAGGCAAGCAAAGCAAAACAAGGAGTACATTCACTGCTTCCCATGGGCAGGCAGGTGGTCAGCCATCCCCAGGAAAGCCATGCTCCATCATGGCTTTTGGCAATTGGGAAGACAAACACTGTAACTTCAAACGTCTCTGCCTTCCTTCTTCTTCCCCCAGCTTTATATGCTGAGTGCAACGTCATATGGTGTGCAATATTTCTTTGGTCATTTGGGGTCAACTCTCCTGGCCGTGTTTCCTCCCAGTTTCTTGTGACCCCCCAGCCTGCTCACTGGTGGGGTGATATGAGGAGCAGAGAAGGCCTTGATTGCTTAGCAACAACCCAGAACATCAGTGTTTTACCAACACTATTTTCATCCCAAATCCAAAGCATAGCACTGTACTACTTGCTAGTAAGAAAGTCAGCTTCATCCCAGCCGAAACCACATTTGTTCAGAGCAGATTTCCTCTGTCTTGTTGACTTGATTGGAGAATGAAACTCACTGTTGCCTGCAATTTAGGTCCCCTGTGTTTGATGTACACACATAGAACATCACCAGGGGCTGTTGTAAAATGTATTTTAAAACCTGCTAAAGATAAAACATTTACTGGAAAGCTGAGTTACCTGTTTCTGAAAAGATGATGTGCATTGAGCCATAAAACTACTCACCACCACCATTTATATATTTTTTTTTTTAATCCCACCCAAATTTCACTGATGTCAGGTGGTGCTTTTTTCACAGTCTGAAAGTCAGAATTCCACCTTTGCTTAGAGCGGGTTTTGTATTTCTGAATCGCACATTGGACAAAATCAGCAGTTACTGTTAAATGAATTCTAGGGCTGCTGACCTCTGTGTCTAATAGCCATCAGCATTCCTTGTTGTAAGAGGGAATTTAGTGCACGACCATGTATTTTTAGAACTTGTCACACGTAGTTCTGTATGTGTGTGTGTTTTCTCTGAAACCAATTAAGTATCAAATCAGAGAAGTGCGTTTATCCTGTGGTGCCAGTTGGTTTATGCCAACTGAACTGCAGTTTACTGCTGCAAGGGACAGGATCCAGAAGTGGTCACCTTGGCCTGAATGAAGACTAATCCTTTTTTCTCCCCCCAGCCCCGCAACGATAGCTTTCAGGGAACTGATTTGATTGCACGACCACAGGAAAGAGTCACTGGAGTTAGTTCAAGGGAAGAAGTCTGGGGAGGGCAAGGCCACTTCTTTTGGTTGATGTGTCCTTTGAGCTCTGGTAAAGAGCTGTTTCCACAGTCAGGTGAAGTTGCCAGCGCTATGGGAACTTGTTTGTCATTGTCTCTCCCAGAGGATTCACAAACAATAGTAGAATTTGTTGGCTCTTAATTTCAGAACACTGCAGGGATTTTTATTCCACAGAAAAAAGGTTCCATAGTACTAGTACCCACTGAAAAAAAAGTCCTTAAACTTGCAGAAGCTTCAGGCCGTCAGCCCTAGCTAAGCCAAATGAACCTGTTCCCAGAACGAGTTAACACTCCGTGTCTACGCGAGAAATAAAGGGTATTCTGTTCTCAGGGCTGTGTGGATCTTTTTGGCATCTTCAGAACTCTTCCTACCAAAATAGCTCGCGTGTTAGTAGGGACAGAAGATTGGCTTATAATGCAAAATTTGTTCTCTCAACTGTATCCTTTGTATGTAGCTATCTTGGGGTAGTTCCTATCTGAGGAAAGTAAAACACCTCACTTCTGGTTTGTGGGTTTTTTTAATTTGAGTATGCAAAAACTGTGTTCATAAATACATATTTAGGAATTTTTCCCCACCAGAGATTATATTAAAGCTTATTGCATTATGTTAATACACCCAAAAAAATGTGAAAGGGAAAAAGTGGATTAGATTTGCTTCCAGTGCTCAAACTGAGCAAAATTCAAGTTAGATTTGATTTAGATCTATCACTTGAATTTTATTTCCTATTCACTGAAAATTTTAGCTGTTGGTTATCAAATTGCATCTTTCAGAAGCAAATCTTCCGCTCCTACAAATGAACAAGTTGGGCACAACCTGGTTTATTCCATTTTGTTCTCTGTTTAAAAGTGGTAATACATATCTGTATCTATTTTCTTCAGATTTTTACTTATGAACGGAAATGGTATTCTCGTAAGGACCTCGCCCGTCATCGAATCCATGGAGATCCAGATGACACCTCTCATCGGGGGCATCCCCTCTGTAAATTTTGTGACGAGCGTTATTTGGATAATGATGAGTTACTGAAACATCTAAGACGAGATCATTATTTTTGTCACTTCTGTGACTCTGATGGTGCTCAGGAATACTACAGGTTTGTGAATGCAGTTTATTTCTTTTTCTGTAGCTTACATTTGGAGAAAAAATTGAGTCTGCTTTGAATTTTGGGGAAGGTATACTTGAAGACAGAGGGCAAGAATATGAGCAAGCTGGCTGCGTCTCCTTTGTTCCTCAAACCAACAGCCCCAGTAACCACTTTCTGTCTTGTTCACGTTTTAAAGTTTCCTTCATTAATGTTAAAAGTTACGTTTTGCAGCATGACAGCAGATGCCTAGTGTGTTGACTAATACTCTAAAGTAAATTTTCTTTAATGAAATCCATGCCTTACATACAGCTGGATGTGATGAGTATCAGGCAGAAGGTTTAGTTTAACATCTGGGATAGTGCATTAAGGTCTGTGTTGACTGAACACAAGTGGTTTCAGCTGGAAAGCTTGCCTGGGGGATAAAGAAAGAACCAACTGCCCGGGCTTGTCTTCGTCTTCTAAGAGTAGCCATTAGTAAGGTACGTTGGGAAGGTTGCAGCTCAGCCTCTTTTCTCTTTCCAGTGATTATGAATACCTTCGTGAACACTTCCGCGAAAAGCACTTCCTTTGTGAAGAGGGTCGGTGCAGCACAGAACAGTTTACCCACGCTTTCCGCACAGAAATAGATTATAAAGCGCACAAAACGGCCTTCCACAGCAAGAACAGGGCAGAGGCCAGGCAGAACCGGCAGATAGACCTTCAGTTTAACTACGCTCCCAGGCACCAGAGGAGGAACGAGGGTAAGTGTGGTTGAGGAATGAGGTGGACAGAAACGTATTCATTCTTACTGCTTTGAGGGTTTTCAAGAGCATCTGGTGGCCTAGCCAGGAGGAATTTCTTTACAAAGAGGGTGGACAAACCCTGGAACAGGACACTGACAGGTTGTAGTTTGTCCTTGAAGATAACCAGAACTTGACCGGACAGGGCTCTGTAGTTTCAGAGTTGGCCTTATTTTGAGTGAGGGGATAGAGCAGATGACATCCAGAGGTCTCTTCCTACCTAAGTTGTTTTACAATTATTTTTCCCCCACATGTGCGTTTAGTGATGATATATAATTTTAGAAAAACTGCTGACTTTTTTCTCCAATTTGTAATGATGTGAATGACTTAGATTACAGTTAATGCAAAGTAGTGATGAACATGGAGCATGAGACCAGAGTAGTGTATCCACTTAGGAGTGCAGAGATTAACATACATAGGAACTTTTCTGCTGTGTGGAACTGTATGTAGAGATCTCCTACATAAACACAAAATTACTCAAAACTCTCATCACGGGTTACAATAAAACCAACCAATATACTGTAAAATGTATTTTAATTTAGCAAGGTTATATAGATTGCCTAACCATCAGAAAGAAATCAAGTTAGATTTGTTTGTATTAGTATATTTTTGCTTTTTTCAGGCATAGTGTGGTGCCCAGATGAAAGAACTAATTTTGAAAGTAATCAACCATCCCTCCTGTTTAGGTGTTATAGGTGGAGAGGACTATGAAGAGGTTGACAGGTATAACAGGCAAGGGAGGGCAGGCAGATTGGGTGGCCGAGGAAGTCAGCAAAACAGAAGAGGCAGCTGGAGATATAAGAGGTGAGTAGCACAACACTTTGTGGATTTCTGTTGCTGCTTAGTGTTGGTTTTGAATTAACAATTAACAATGTTTTGGTGGAGCAGTAGGAAGGAAGTAGGTACAAAATTTGGAAGCTTCCATAGTAAATCCTTAGTTGAGAGTAGAATTGGCTTTCAGTCTAAGCCTGGGTGCCCACTACATGCTTGGTCAAAGTGAAATTATTTTGTGTGAAGTTTCAGCTCTCTGGACTTGACACAGGAAGCAAACAATATAATCTTCAACTGTGGGTTAAATAAATTCAGAATCCTAAATTATTTTCAACAATTATTTTTATGCTAACTTTTCTGAATAGGATTTTCTGAAGTAAGTGCCAAGTCTTTGCAGGTCTAATGGACTTTTTGGTCTGGGTAATCATGAAGTTCCTGTTCTAAGGACCATGCTTTTCATTGAACTAACAGATCTCTGTGTGGCCAGACTGAGTGCTTTGGAGTAAGAAGAGGGTTAAGTATTGAAATGAAATTTTGCATTTCTGTGTCTCTTCATCCACACAAGACCCGAGCGCTTTGTACATACTGCACATCTATTTTTCTTCTTTTTCTCGCCGGACGGTCGGCTGGTTCATTACTGGTGATTTCACGGGGGGAAGAAGTCCATCTCTAAACACTTATGTGTTGTGTCGCATGTGGATCGTGCATGTGTTGAGAGTTCATGACAAACCATGTTTCCAAGAATTACTGTGGCCTACAAGTGTGATTCCATACGTTTGAGAATGAATGGGAGAGATGAGTGTCTCCATGCATCCTTGGTACCGTCTCTCCCGGTTCACCGCAGTTTATTCTGGCTTGGATTGTTATTACCACACGTAGAACTTGCAAATCCAGGGAGTGAATGTTGCCTGTCTCACCAGCCGGTGCCAGGGCGTATTGGAGCGGTGGGTTTGCTTTAGCCTTCTCAGCAGGTGGCAGCACAAGATCAGGGACAGTCATCAGAGCTGACACTGGAGAGGTGAGAGCTGGAGAGAGACAAAGCTGCTGGGTAATCCTTTCTGTTTGACCGAGAAAATCTGCCTTGTCCTGTAGGGAAGAAGAAGACAGAGACGTTGCAGCAGCAGTCAGGGCGTCCGTAGCAGCGAAACGGCAAGAAGAGAAAAAACGGGTAGAAGACAAAGATGACAGCAGCAGCAGAGGTAAAAAGGAGGACTTGAGGGATTCTGACGTGCTCAGCTCCAAGCGTCTGCCCAGGTCTTCAAATGATGTTACAGGTTAGTGTTGAACATGTTCTGCAGCTGCAGGGAGAGGTGGTGGATCTGGAGATCAGCCTGGCAAAAGCAGGGGATGCCATGTGTTGTTCTCAAAAGCTGGTGGACGTAGATAGAGCTGTGCAGAATCGTTGTCCAGCAGCATTTGCAGTGAAACGTGTCTGAGTGGGTTGGGATTCCTGCAGCAGGTTATACTCCAAAAGGAGCTGGGTAGAAATATCAAATGCAATTAAGGTACGACACTATGTGTGGTGTTCCATCCAAATCAGTATAGTCTAAGAATGGGCCATTTCCTACTCTGGCATGCACAAACTGATCCATTGCGATGCTTGAGCCGAGTTTCCCCTTGTTTGAGAAGAAGTTATTCCCTGTAAAGGGAATACTGGGTGAAAGCAAACCTTTGATTGTTTTGAACCATATGCAGTCTGGGACAAATTAAATATGATGCAGTGGTGTTTTGATACTACTGTTGCTCCACATCCATTTTCCACTGTTTTATTGCTCCTACAACAGGATTCCCCCTTAAAGATTATACACTTTCATTATGAACTGAGAGCTCTGTTTGGTTAATGGGTACAGCTCGGTTGGGGATGACGGACAAGGTTATCTCCCCCAGCTGCATGCCCAGCTTTTGCTGCATCCATGCCAAAGCTGTTACCAATCTGTCCATGAACTACTCCAGTCCACAGCACTGGATTTGGATTTTGAGGCAAATCTAAATTAGGAATGAGTTACGTTTCAATGTAACGTGGCTGCCCAGGAGCTAATTGCTGAGCAGCTTGGGCATCTGTGCAGAGGTGTGATGAACAGCTCGGAGGAGCAACTTTCCAAGAGCAACCGCTTTCCAAGTGAAGCATCAGCATTCCTTAGATGCTCTAACGAGCATCCTGACCCCGTGCGAGTGCCCGAGTGCTAACCTCGGGTAGAAGCCTGGAGCAGACAGCTGGGGGCATTGGCATCTCCGTCTCTGGAGGGTTCCCTCACAAAATACTTACGTTTTGCTCATGTGTCATGAATTTCCTGTAAGCTACAGCCAGTATGCGATGACGTAAGGGTGAATGCAGTTAATTGAAGGAAAGAGTGATACATGATTTAAATTGTCCTTTTGGAATGTCACAGTTAGTGACATCATCAGCTGCTGAAAATAGGAACTTGTTAACGCTGCTGTCATGTTCATTGATAGCTTCCACTCTGAAATGAATGGATTTTAGTTGAAAACATTTCTTTGCTCTTTTTTTGTCAATACTCCAAAAGAAGCAGCTGCTAACGGCGCTTTAAGCCAAGATGACTTTCCAGCAATTGGTTCAGCAGTGGGACCCCTACAAGGGTAAGTTTGTGCAAGGCTGCAGCAATGAGAAAGGTGCACCTTTAGAAACTTACTTATGTTCTGCATTTCTGGAGAAAATAATTTTACAGATTACTTAAACTACAAACGCTTCCTCCCTGCCCTGGCCCCCCTCTTCTTCAAGCTGTTTCTGTGCTAAGACACCTGCACGAAGGGCTTTGGTTGTTGCTGCAGTTCACGGCTTGATCTTCTGCTGGTTTAGTTTCAGGGAAATTCTCAATATTCTCAATTTCACCCGTTTGTAACTTGATAGCTTATCTTGCAGGAGCTGTACATTGGGAGTTTTAAAATTCATTATCTCCTGAAATGGGTGATGATTAGAATGGCGTCTCTGCAGGACGTGGAGCTAGAACGTGTGTGTCCAGCTTGCTGGTCAAGCCGTACTGAGACATTACAGACAACACAGCAAGGCTTGTGGGACTTCTTTGAGGAGACCCATCCCAGACACAGTTTAGAAGCCTGATGCGTTTGCATCCTGTCAACAGTTTGGGCAGTTGTGGTGCCCTCAGGGATAGTTTGAGGAAGGGTGCAGATGGGTGTGGAGCTCCTCCTGCCCGTCGGAGCTGTGCTGCCTCTGCAGCACCATTGTAATGGTCTGTGCTTTTCCTTTCTTGCAGCTCTGCCCAGCTGGCAGCGGTTAAGCTTAAAGAGGAAGATTTCCCAAGCTTGTCATCCTCTCCAGCACCCACCATCTCTTCTGGGATTTCTCTGACATATACAGCGACTGCAAAGAAAACAGCTTTCCAAGAGGAGGATTTTCCAGCCCTGGTGTCCAAAATGAGGCCTAACAATAAAACAGTAACTAACATCACGTCTGCATGGAACAATGGTTCCAGTAAAAATGTGGTCAAAGCCATTAGCAACCCCTGTGTAAACCAGATAGCCAAAAAACCATCCTCCTTGAATAGCACTAAAGGAAGTAAGAAGAGCAATAAACTCTCTCAGTCAGATGATGAAGACGGCGGTAGCGGGTTGACAACCCAGGAGATCAGAAACACACCAACAATGTTTGACGTATCGTCCTTGCTGGCAGCTTCTACCTCACAAACTTTTACAAAAGTGAGCAAGAAAAAGAAGATGGGGGTTGAGAAGCAGAGACCGTCGTCCCCCCACCTCTCACAGGAGACATCGTTGCCCAGATCATCTACTGAAAAGCTGCCAGAAGCAGAGCGGACATCAAATGCATCCTCTGCTCTTCACGCCCCTGACAGATCCACAACCGTCATGAATGGTCATTCGGAAAAATCATTAGCGATCTGTAGTACACCCAAAGAGCCCCCTGGCCTTAAAAAGCCCACAGTGACTAACAAATGCCCTTTACCTCAGGAAGATTTCCCAGCCCTTGGGAGCTCAGGATCAGCTAGAATGCCCCCGCCACCAGGTAAGCGCCATGGGACACGGCCAGCTCTGCTTGGAGGCAGCTTGGAGAAACGTGGCATGTGGATGAGATGTAGAAACTGCTCTTTCTGGCTTTTGTGTGAGGAGCAGTTTTGCCACCACGTGCTAGGTTAGCCTTTGAAGTTTAGAAAGACAGTCTGGGGGACACAGGCTTGAAAGCCCTTTGTTAATCACGGTTGAAGCGGTGGAAACGTTGGGGACCTCTGCTCTGTGCAGCTGCAGGTGTTTGCTCTCTGGGGTGGCTCACAGACGAGCAGCTGGTCTTTACCTGTCACTGCTTTTCTGATGAGTCACGGCTGACACATATCTCTGCTTTTGTGCTTTAAGATCTAGTTTGGGAACTGCTGCAGGCAAAGGGAGTCTCTCTTTAGCTCTGATCTCTGCCTGCTGGTACTCGTCAGTTTGGCTTCATTGGTCACTTTTGTTCTGTGTTTGCAGAGATTTAATGCCCTCGCTTTTAGTGGTGCCATAATCTTGTAAAACTGGACTAATGTAGCAAAAACCGTGACTTATGGTGGTTTTAATCAAAGTAACATCATGACGGGAGATGCCTAGCTGTTCTGTTCTGTGCTGCTGTGCAGCTAGTGCTAGGTGGAGTCTGCTAGAAATACTCTGCTGTTCTCACTTCTGGAGTGATTTCTGTTCCCTTTAATAATGTAGAAGTGTTTTTTATTATGAGTTTGAGTGTTGGGTTGGTGGGTTTTTTTTTTAAGATTATTTTCCATTGAAAAAGTAAATTAATAGTAAAAGTGCTTTCTCTCTAGAGTGACATCAGCCACTCTGAAGTGCTTCTTGACCTGACTCTTAAGGCAACAGATTTCCACCTCTAATTTTTAGGTGTTTCCCAATATGATGATATCTGCACTGCTGATTCTTACTTCTTAGTGCCTCTGGAGACTCCGTCACACCACTGGTGTTAATTTTAGACAGTGATATGTGGGTGCCACAGATACGTGCTCTAACTTCCTGCCCGTTCTCTGCTTTCATTTAGGCTTTAACACTGTGGTGCTATTAAAGAGTCCTCCTCCGCCTCCAGGACTGTCGGTGCCTGTTAGTAAACCCCCTCCAGGTTTTGCTGTTATTCCATCTACCAATATCTCTGAACCTGTCACTACATCTTTGAAAGAGTAAGTAAAAGTCCTTTGAGTTCCAGTTACTTCACACATTACATCTCTGTTATGTCACGTGGGCTTCAAACAGCACGTGAAATACTCTGAGGGATTATTTTAAACAGTTGCCACCGCAGAGGCCAGACGCTTCATGATTCCTGTGGCCGTTGCGGGTTTGTCTTTTCTAGATTTATTTGGAAATCTGCAGCTTCAATGTATTTCTTAACCCTTCCATTGATTCTGAGTCCCAGAAGCAAGGTGCAGAAGCACATTTTCCTTGGTGACCTCTAAATGCTTTTGTTGCTCTGCTCTTTCCAGTAACTGGCCTCTGGCCAGGGCCCTTTGGGGCGAAAGAAATTACTTTGTGCAAAAAAAGAGGAGTGGAAAACTTGTGTAAGTTTAATACAGTCATCTGTATTAATTTGTTTGGTTTTATTCATGGTGCAAGTCTTTGTTGCTCACATCTTTTTAGTGAACCCAGCTTACAAAGCAGCTGGTCAAGACTACGTTAAAGTTGTATTTTAAATAATGTGTCTAGGTAAAGCTGGAAGCCCACAGGACACATTTCGTCAAGATACCTGTTTGCTGCTTATTGTGATTGCGTGTGTAGTTGGGTGGGGAAAAGAAATCCATCCTATAGAAGAGAATAACCGTATGATATATATCCCACAGCATCTTTGTATGACACAAGCGATGTCAAAATCACTTTTGGTCTTTTCAAACGCAGGCCAAAATCCTCTCACGGATCATACTTGATACCTGAAAACTTTCAGCAAAGGAACATTCAGCTGATACAATCTATTAAAGAATTTCTTCAAAGCGATGAGTCCAAGTTCAATAAATTTAAAACTCATTCTGGGCAATTCAGACAGGTGAGTGGGCACGAACCTTCGGATAACCAAAACCTTTCTCTGTGTTCAGTTCACGTCGTGCCTCTGACGCTCTTTGCTGTTGGTGAGTGGACTAAACAGAGATTTTATTTATTTGCCCCCCTCTCTGCCACACTGCTGCCCTTCTCTAGTGCTAAGGTAGCAAAAAAGCAGTGAGGGTGGAGTGAAAGCAGTGAGGATGATGTGGCTTGGGAGAAAGTGAATCCCAGTGGGATTTTTTTAAATACTTTTTTTTTTTCTAATTATTCCAATTCTCTTTTCACTGAAGGGTCTGATTTCTGCAGCACAGTATTACAAAAGTTGCCGAGAACTGCTTGGAGATAACTTCAAGAAAATTTTTAACGAGTTGTTGGTGTTGTTGCCGGACACAGTTAAGCAACAAGAACTGCTTTCTGCTCACAATGATTTCAGAATCAAAGAAAAACAAAGCTCAAACAAATCCAAAAAGAACAAAAAGAATGTTTGGCAGACGGACTCCAACTCTGATCTCGACTGCTATATCTGCCCGACGTGTAAGCAAGTACTAACTCAGCAGGACGTTGTCACCCATAAAGCTTTGCATATCGAGGATGAGGAGTTCCCTTCCCTACAAGCAATCAGCAGAATCATCAGTTAGCTTTCCTGAAGGCCAATAACAGAGTCTCTCTCTCTATGAATATGCACTTTTTGGGATGAGGTTTGGCAGCGTAGCGTGGCTGAGAGCCGGTGCCAGCTGAGTGGTCAGGTAACTCTTAGAGAGCCCTCTCAGTGCTGTTCATAAATACTGTGCAAAGGGATCACTGGACTGCGCCGTAGCTAATTAACATCCAAAGTCTGAGCTTCCGAAATGCCTGAGTAGAATTAGGCTGAAAGGGCAGGGTGGGCAGGCAGGGGGCCACCTTTCTCCGGTAACATGCAATAGCTGGGAAAATACTTTCTGATCTGAAGACTGACAGGGGACACAATAGGGGAATAAGCATCTGCCTTGGGTTTTTTCTTTCTTTTTTTTTTTTTTGGGGGGGGGGGGGGGAGGTCGGGGGGGAAGATTAAGAATCACTGAAATGAAAGGAAGCAAAAATGGCTTCCCTTATAATATTCTGATTATTTTTTTTTGTGCTATTTCTGTGACCGCGGAGATCACAGTAGTCAGGGGTACACAGGTGCAGAAAAGACGCTACTCGCTGGTGAGTAAGACCGTTAGAGCCGTGTGTCTGTGAACATTGGGCTGCTCATATAGCAAAGAAAATTCCCGTCTGAACACGGAATTAATTCTACTACTTGAAGAATTGGACTGATCTGTGCAATTAGTTGACCGTGAGATTTGAAGTTGCCTCTGACTTTTTATGTAATATGTTCTTTAAAGAAACTTCTTTTGTAGCACTGCATGTAGAATAATAACATTAAGGCTTTACTTCCTGTAAAGCACCCTTCACGGTAATTTTATTTAATGACTGCCATGTTTCTAATTTCTTGGATGTATTAATGGTGGTAGCTCCAGACAACAGCATCTTGGGACATTAAATGCTGCTGATCACTGACCGTGTTTATCTGCAGTGCCTTTAAGTGCATTTATCTGTTTACAGCGGTCTGCGCTAACAAGGATGATTTGTTCAGACTGGATGGAGCGTTGCCATCCTGTCCCTCCCTTGGTGATACCGGTCTGAAGTAGCTTTGCTTACGATGGTTGCTCGGCGTCTCCAAATTCCACCTCTCGGAGACACGAGGGGGATCTGTTCAGCAGCTGTGAGGTGACAGAGTGACCAGAGCCCTCCCCGCCGGGCCCTTCCACGGCTGCAGTTCGGTCTCAGATTCTCTCCCGTCCTGGCAGACCAGGTTTAGTTATTTTTAACATGTAGGAATAAAGTTGAAATTAATTTATGTAATTTTTAGTGACAAAACTCTGCTTTTATATAAGCATCATTTCTATGAAATCGAGCTCAGAGTACTGCTGCAGAGCTAGTCCTGGCTACACAAAGTTTTCCTTGCCTTACACCTTTTATTTTATTTTATTTTTTGCTTGCTGTCAGGCTGCAAAGTGCTTTTGGTTTCTTTTCCAAATAATTAAGACTTGGTTTGAATACCTGAAGGTGTGGCGTTCAGCGCAGGGCCCAGGCTGCAGGCCCTGCCAGCGGGGCTGGGGAGGATTATTTGGCTGCATGGCTGGTTTTATATTAAAAAAAACAAAAATAATGCATGAAATACGTGACGAGTAGTAACGCTTCCCTCTTCCTGCTTCGAGTCAGGTTCCGCCGGAGCAGAGCGGGGTTGTAGCGCCCGTGACACCACCACCACTGGATCTACGGTGTCAGCTCTCCTCCCTCTCTCTCCCTTTGGTTTGTCAAGTTCCAGGGAAATGAAATGCACATTCTCTGCAGGAGCATCTTAACGTCTTCCCGTGATTTCAGTTAATTTCTCGCGTTAGCAGATAATGTGGTTCCCACCGGGCGGGCGCTGCTGTAAGTTTTTCCTCCAGGCCATCGATCTCTTTGGCCTGATGATGCGGTTTCCTTGTGCTCACCTGATTAAATAAAGTATTACCAAATTTTTTTCAGGCCGCTTCTATTCATTTTTAATTCTTTATTGAAAATAAGTTGCAGTTGGTACACGGACACCGAAAATACATAGTCACAGATTGTTCTCTCAAAAGATATTTTTATATATATAATATATACAAAAGTTGTAAACATTTTAAACTTATTTCCATACACAGTCCACTTTATACTACAATGCACATGAGATTAGTGACAACTGCAACTCTTGGAAGCGGTCTGCTTATACAGAGGTATCTGCAGAAAAACTCAAAGTCGCAAACCACATTTGGTATCGGTTTGATATTAAAACTCTTAAAGAATCTGAGGTTTTAAATGCGTATTGCAACAAAATGCAGGCAGCTGAACTCGGGTTTCAAGTTGAGACAGCGAAAGGCTGGGTTTTTGAGCCTCCCTGCTCCTGGGAATGGGGCTTCTGCCACCTGCAGCCTCAACGTGCTCCCTAGAAAAGTACTGGGAATAAACCAGAGTGGAACTAGACCCATCCGCTCCCCCCAAGGCGCTGCGGGAACAGAGAGGTGGCTGGAGGAACGTCTGCGAGTATGTACAGCGGCTTGTACCGAGAGAAACACCCATCCCACCAAACGCAACGAATACACAACGACCACGGTTAGCTTCGTTTTAAGTGACCTTAACGAAGAGCCAGCCATATGCCGTTTGGGGGGGTTGGTTGTGGAGAGAGAAGGGGGTGACAGTTAGGCCTGTAAGGGATTGCAGGTTGACACAAGTAGCAAAGAAATGCTGTAGCTGTCACTCGCTGCTGTAGCATGAACTGACGGGAAGCTCATCCCACGGTGTCCCAGCAGAAGAGCCAGTGAAACCCCAAGTGCGTGTAGAGGGGGCAGCGGGAGGGCTCTGCTCAAGCTGCGTGAGAGACAGAGGCACGTAATGGGGGGGGAGATCTTTTTAATAACTATCGTTTAAGCAAAACTTCCACTTCGCTAGGAATAGCTTAAAATGTTGGAAAAAAATTTCCCATTCTTTCAGATCTTTTAATATGCTTAAAATAAATACGCAAAACCCATGATGTGGTTAACTTGGGTGCTGAGAAATACCTGGTGTGACACCAGAACCTCCCGGAGCGAGGTGATGTGGCAGAACACATCTCCAGGGAAGCTCCGGGGTTGTTTGGACTCTTCTTTACACCCAAACTCCGTGCTAACGCTGTGCTGGAGCTTTCGGGACGCCAGCCTGAGAGCAACATGCTCCTGCTGGGCTTCTGCGCTCTCTAGGAGGAGAAGGGAGATACTGAAGAGCTTGCGAGGACAGCGTGGGGGCAGCGGCTGGCGAGGGACAGAGTCACGGCACGGTCCCGGCGTGCTCTTGGGACCTGGTCTGGAGGGCTACGAGGAAAGCTGCGAGAGCCACCGTACACGGGGTGAATGAGCGGGGAGGGAAAAACCGCAGGGGAAAGAAGTATGGAGGGTGATGTTACGAATGCTTGAACCCCAAAGAATATACTACAGTTATTACACCCATGGATCTAATTCTCTAACCATAAGCCTGTAGGGTTATATTCAGCTACAGCCCACACCTGGACACACTAGTCTGCCTGACGAGCTGGGGACACGCCGCTGTGCTACAAACGGGTGCTGCAGGGCGCTGCTGGCACCCAGCCGCTGGCGGGGGCTGGCAAAAAGAGGGTTTCCTACAGCGGGCAGCGCGGGGGGACGGTTGGCCGGGCTGGGGGCCACTCGTCCTGCCCCCAACACCTCTGAATTCAGCCCTGACAGCTGGGGAGCTACACGGGCATTCGGCAACAGCCAACAAACCAGAACATGGTTTTAGTTCGAGATGGGCAAATGCTCGTTCCAAGGCGTGTGTGTCTTGGGCAGCGCGGTACCATGTTAATTACAGCTTCCCCCGTCCTGCCTGGCTGACACGGCCTCGGCGACTCCGAACATAAACCCATCACTGGTGCCTGGAAAAAAATACGGGAATCGCGGGCTGCCTGCCCGTAGGTGCTGCCTGCCCTGTGGATCCCATCCTTCGCTGGGCCACCCCGGCAGGGACGTCCTCCTCACCATCGATGGGGACTGACACCTTTGGTGGCAGAGGGAGCAGGGTTAAGCTTCCTTGGTGTAGCCAGACACGTTATTCCTGCCTCCAGCTTAATCAAGGAGCAATCCGTCCTGCCTTCCCGCTGCTAGGAAGCCTCTTGGGTGCCCAAGCCCCTTCCTCCTCCTCCTCTTCCTCTCCTGCCCAGCAAAGCACAGCCAGGTCCTCGCACGCTCACCGTGCCGACGGCAAGATACAAGGTAATACTGACTTTTGGGGAGCCATAAAAAGCCGCTGACCTTGAGAAGAACAAGGGTGCCTCGGCCGGGGTGGGGGGGTGAAGTCGTGTTGAGGTGGTCCCCGTTTCACCGTTGCTGCTCTTAAGGCCGGGGCCGGCGTGAGGGCGTGCGTGGGGTGTGCGTGTGTGCCCCTTCTGCGTCCCACCGCCGGGGGGTGGGAGTGGGGGGAGGAAAGAAAGGCAATGCAGGCCTCGGTGCGTACATTCAGCTGTTGTAATATTGAGCACGGTTACACCAGGGGTCAGGACACGTCCCGCAGTCAGACAGAGCTTTAGGTCGTTACGGTTACAAGGAAACTCTGGAACAGTTATATAGTTAGAAAAAATACAATGTACTGAACAAACATTATCTCACATACAATCAATTTAAACATTTAAATTGATTATAATTTTGCTAAAATATTAACACAAGTACTGTTTGTGCTGCTAAAATTTCAGTGTTCCCTCTAAGGAAAATATTGCTACAGTTCTACCGTACCCTGTGTTAAAAATCCTTCGCCTTTTTTTCCCAGCAAGACTGACTCTAGAAAAATCGCAAGGGTCACATAATTAATTTAGGCTTATACCCTACTGGGGGTTGGGTGTCCCTGGTCTACTTAATGCAAGGATGTCTCACCGTTCACCAAGCCCTGCCGGCAGGGGCCACCGGCAGATGTCCCTGGGTCACCTCTTCTTTGCTCCTTGCATTAGCCGAGCAAGTGACACCTCCAATAAAGCAGTGCAGCATCCTCCTGCTCGTGCTCCTGCCTCCGCTGCGGGCAGCAGGGCCAGGCAGCTGGACACTACGTACCCCAACAGTGTTTGGACCTCGAGGCGGGTGCAGAAGTGTCCAGAGACATCGCCTCTGCTGGCAATGGGCAAGCCCGTGGTGGGGACAGCAGGTCTCGGTGCCACCAAGCACCGAGAAGCGTCCAGGTTGGGAAACACCACCTGGAAAATCCCCGTGCAGCTCCAGGGGCTCCGGTGCTGCCAGGAGAGCGGGAGGAACTCAGCAAATCCCTGTTTTAACCCGGCCTGAACCGTAGGGGAGACAGGCAATGCACTTTGTCACTGATAATGACTGCTCCTGATGAGATTTGCTGCTTATTAATTCATGCATTTATTTGCAATTTAGCAGCAGAAATGAGCTGTGTTAATGATGACAAAAAAAAACACCTGCTGGGTGGTTTTGCTACAAGGAGAGCCGGGGCAGTCTGGGAACTATTGCTTGTCAGGAGGTCAGAAGGCAGCACGGCAGCTTTTGCCGGCGTAAAGCGGCAACGGGAAACCCCGGCTCGCCAGCCCCCCGGGAGCCGGGGACCTCTAAGGATGGAGCTCCCACCGAGGTGGTCGGGAATGCAAGTTTCAGCTCCTTTGCTCAGTCCTTAGTGACAACCAGCTAAGATCGCTGCCACCGCGCAGGCAGGCAGGCGGGGAGAGCAGGCAGGCTGCTGACAAGGATCTACTGGATTTTGCTCCTTGAGTTCTTTTTGAGAAGGCAGGAATTTTGCCGCTGAAAACCGAAACTCAGCCTCTTTCCCAGGCTTTTCTCCTTCGCTCTCATCTCCCACTATTTGCAAACACACGGGGCTGTGAGCCCCCACATGATGGACTTCAACGGCCTCTAAAGTCTCTGCAATTGTTTGAATTCCTCATTCCTAGAGACGGCGGGGTGAACTCTACCTCCACACCTGAGGTTCTGCTGCAGCCGATGGCAGAGGGTGGCTGCTCCCAGGACAAAAATACAAGTTCAACGCCGCTCCTAATTGACTTGGACTTTGAGTCGCTGAGACACCCACCCTTTTTTGTGTTGGCAGCTCAGAGTTTGAGCGTAAGTGCTCAGTGCTGCCAACCAGA
Organism: Arenaria interpres; assembly: GCA_013399435.1. Lineage (NCBI taxonomy): Eukaryota > Metazoa > Chordata > Aves > Charadriiformes > Scolopacidae > Arenaria > Arenaria interpres. Next base: position 351,902 of record VXAK01010300.1, on the reverse strand, counting down.
AACTACTTGTAAATTTGCAAACTTTCCCAACCCCCCCGGTGAAGAGGTGGAACTGCAACATGCCGTGTTTTCTGCTGAAAAAAAGCCTATTCCTAATTAGCAGCCAACTATTGCTGAACTGGTTTCCAGTCTCAAACAGTAACTTTTTTACATCCTCAACCAGAACCCTGCCGAAGCATAGAAGCAATTCGGATATTTAACATAACCCCCAACCCGCTGTGCCCCCACCCCCGCCGCTCGCATCCTAAGCTAAGTTTGAAACACCTGGTTGGATTTTTTTTTTCTTTTGTACAGTAAATATATACAAATAAAAGTAACACAGACGCCACTTATTTCTTTGTGAATTTGGCACTTTCCATGGAACGTGAACAGGAAAGCTCTGCAGCGGGAGGGGCACGGGGCTGACCTCCCCCGCGCCGCCCACCCACCCTCACCACCACCAGATGGATTCTGTGTTAGCTCTGGAAGAACGAGATAAATAACAACTCCTCAGCTACTGTGTTTTCTAACAGGAAAAGGTATTCTGGGCTCTCCCGGGCGCTCAGCAGAACACAGCCACCGATCGCCGGGTGTCAAGCCTCAGAGAGGGCATTTATTCATCTTTCGCCACCCGTATGTAGGTGATGTGGTAGCAACCTTCCTTCCTTCCGACTTAGAGGGAACACTGCTTTTATAAAACCCTTGGACAGGTAAGACAAGAACCAATACCACTGTACAGAATTCACTGCACAACTAGCTAATAGTAAGGAACCCAGCACTGACTTGCCACATTAAGGAAATGGGACTGAATACATTTGCAATCAACCGGTTAATTGTACCGCACCGTAGGACTCGGTCTCTTGGTACGCGGCCCTCGCCCCTCAGTACGCTGGCACTTGGTAACCTTTCGGGTTGGCCTCTAAGGTCTCGGTGAAGGGGGGGCTCTGGTAGGTCTCTGTGCTCTCGATGCCGCTGCCGGTGGGGTAGCCGGGGTACCCCGCGTTGGGGTCGGCAGCGAACTGATCGGTGGCAAAGAGCGACATGTCCGTCCCCAGGCGGTATCTCTGCAGCGCCCTCACCGCCAGCGCGACCTGCCGCCGGATGGAGGAGGGTTAAGGGGGGGAAGACAGGACCCCATGTCCCCCCAGGACCCCGTGTGCCCCCAGGATCCCACATCCCCCAGCTCACTGGAAAGCACCCAGCGCACCGCAGCATCCCCAGCGGCTGCTGGCCCCGCTCCGTTACAGCCAAGAGCTAAAACAACCCCGAACCACAACCCCTAATGCTAAAGATGCTGCTTCCATGTGACCCCCCCCCCTGCAAAAGCTCTGTCTGGAGTGGGGGTTACAGCCTGGGCTGAGGTCTCTGGCCCTGCAGATTTGGCACCGATGGCACCAATAAACCCATCTGCTGCGGGGAGGGAAAGCTGCCAAGTCCCGGGCCGGCGAAATAGGTCAGTTCTGCCGAGGCTCCTTCACCCTCTTCCAGGTTGCCAGTATTCAGGTCGCAAACCCTGGGGAATGCAGGTGGCAGAGCTGCGAGTGCACCACGCTCGCTCTTATTTGAGGAGGTTTCATTAACAATTCAATTAGTTTATAAATGACAGGCTCAGGGGAGAAAAAAAAATAAATGCCCACAGACACTGAGAACAATTTCCCAACCAGCGCCCAGTGCTCGCTCCCCAGCGCTGGGCCTGTGCCCATCAAGCAGAGCATCTGATATTAACGGTACCAGCAGAGGGGCTGCTGGTGCCACCCCACAGCCTGGCCAGCCTCCGTGCTGGTGGCAGGGAACTGGTGTCCCCACCGTCCTCCCTTGGGGAGGGATGGTATGGGGCAGAGCATCCCACCCAGCTCCCTTCCCTGGCGGCTGCGTTAAAGGGGCAGTCGGGCAATAGAGCGACGGAGAAGAGCTGTGAGGGAGCTGGGATTAAAAGAGATTTATTTGGATAATAATAGAGCAGGGAACAGTTAAACTGGTGAGTAACTGGAGGCAGACCTGCTGCTGGGAAGCCCTCCCCAGTCTGTCTTTTGCCCCAGTTCTTTTAAGGCAATATGGAATTACTGCACATCTTGGGTGCTGTCTGCCTGTGAGAAGCCAGAGGGAGGGTGGAGGTGACACAGGGGCAATCCCTGCTCCTCCACGTGCAGCCTCGGGAGTAGGGGCCTCCCGAGCGGTGCAGGGACCCCCAGGTACATGCGGGGTCCAGCAGCTGTGGGCAAGGGGCCCTGTGGGGTTTTGCAAACCCCTGGCAGCCACCTCTCTGCCACTGTGCAGCCCCAGGGATGCACAGAGCCTAAAAGCAGGAGTAAAGGGGGTTTCTGCAAGTTCCTGCCTCCGGGGTGGGCAGCAGAGGAGCCAGCCTGGCTTCCCCCCAGGGTGAGCTGATGAGCCTGAGAGCTCCCAAAATCCCCCTGCCATCCCATGAGACTGGCTCATCGCAGCGATCTGCTCCTGGGGACTCGTTCGCTTCCAACCAATCTGCTCCCAAGGGCCTAATGAGGCGCTAAAATGAGGGCAGCTCAGGGCTGGCAACACATTTTCGATGGGAAAGCAACTTTCCAGTCGCAGGAGAAGGGGAAGTCTGGAATTCCCCAGCGAGAGGGGACCAGACCTAATGCTTCCTGGGTAAGAAACCGCAAGTTTCATCTGTATTTGGAGGGACCGCAGGTTTCGTCAGTACAGCCCCTTGCTGCCCACCAGGATTCACTTCTCCAAACTGTGCCCCCGATTCTTCCTCCCAGCCCAGCGCTGAGCCCAGGACAGGTTTCATTTCTCCTCTTCCCACCTTAGCTCCAAAGCTGAACTTACCCAGACAATGATGGAGAAGAAGGAGAAGGTGATCGCTGCCCGGGCGGCATCTGCTCCTTGCGAAACCCCTTTGCTCATCGTCGTCCGTTGCCACTGGTTTGCTAGGAAGCAGAAGGTTACAAACCACAGGAAGGACAAGAAACCTGAAAGAGAACAGAGCTGGTCAGTGCTGTCCCTGCCCACGGTCTCCTCTGCTGCAAGGAACACCTTTTGCTGATGCACAAACACACTGCCATCAAGATTTTCAAATAGCAATAGTGATCTTGGGTGCCTTGGCCTGTGGTGTTAAACTTCTTATAGCATCTCCACAGAATTGTTTAGGTTGGAAGGGACCTTTTGAGGTCATCTAGTCCAAGGCCTCTGCTCAAACAGGGTCAGCTAACACAGGTTGTCCAAGACTGTCCAGTTGTGTTTCCATTATCTCTGCAAATGGAGACTTCAGAACCTCTCTGGGCAACCTGTCCCAGTGTTTGACCTCCATCACAGTAAAAAAAAAACCTGTTTTCTTGTGTTCAGACAGAATCATAGGGTTTTAAATTGTGTCCATTGTCTCTTGTCCTGTTGGTGGACACTACTAGGAATAGTCTGGCTTAAATACAGAGCTATTTTAAAAGAGGCTGATTTGAAATTGCCCAGAAAAACAGGAATGGAAGGAACCTTGAAGGGTCAGCCAGCGTGCTGCCTGCCGGAAGTCTAGCTCACCTACATCTCACCCTGATCTCAAAGACCTACAGGGCCAGCACATCCTCTCTGGACATTTGGTCCTCACAGTCTCTGGGATTTCAGCTCGCTCGCAGGCATTGAGGCGCTACCAACTTGGTTCCAGCACAACAGTGTGCTGACCCACCATCCCTCTGTTCCCTGGACACCACCAGCTCTTAGAAACTTTGGGCTGGATACTGCAAACCTCACCCAGGAAGAAAACTGTGCCCCTGGGAGCAGCACCAGGCTGCTCGGCTGAGGCAGGAGGTGACTTTACAGCTGTTCTGCAATGGTCTATGCCTTGGTCCAAGGACACAGCCGGGGAACAGGCAAGGAACGGCCACCCAGGAATATGGACAGGCTGTGATTAACACTTGCTCTGAACATGGGGAACAGACGAGTGACCTGGGCATGTCAGTGCATCCCATGAGCACATCAAACGAGCTCCTCCTGCGCCGTGCCCAAGTAAGGGACCAGCAGGGCTGCCCACGGAGCCCAGAGGCAAAGGGGCTTCACGTGAGAGAGCTCAGCTCGTCCCTGCCCCCTCCACTGACTGCACTCCTGCTTCCAGCCTCTCTGGGCTCTGTGGGACTGAGCAAAAACACTCTGGTGATTATTCCTTACTGGAACCAAAGCTGGCTGAGCAAGATAGGGCTGCAGCTCCCCTAATTCAATCACCAGCCAGCAGCACTGCCTGATGCCAAGGAGCTCAGAAAATCGTCAAGAAGCAAGCCATAAGCTCTCAGTGTAAGGAGCAGTGATGCTTTCCAGCACTGGGAAGAGGAGCTGCACAACCTGGAGCTTCCCACGATGCTGCTTTAAGGGTCTCCAGCTTTCCCGAGCATCCCCAGCACAAAGCTCCCCCCGCCTGCCCATTCTGGGTGTCAGTGCACGAGGGGACGCTGAGCTACCCAGCATCTTCTCAGGGATGATTAGCACATCAGTGTGAGCAGCCACACTGCCGGTCCCATGGGGCTGCCGGCTGCAAAGCACAGTCTGACTGCAGGGAGAGGAAAGAAGCTTCCTTTATTCCCCTTTATCTTGCCAGTTGTTCCTAAGTATGATATAAAAGGCACGAGTACATCCACATCCCGTGTGAGAGTTACCGGGCGCATCGCACACCTCGCCTTTAATTCAGAATAAATGCAGTTTAAGAAAACACACGCCTGATCTCCTTCTCTTGCATGATGGGGCCTGGAACTTCCTGGCCAGCAGACGCTTTTGTCTGCCTGCCGTGCTTGAGCCCTTGAAGTGCCCTCACTGCAACACAACCTCCAGCCAGGATCATCCAGGCTTTCCTTTCCCAAATTACAGACTTAACACAACAGCCCCTTTTTGCCGAATACAGCTAATGCCTGCCACCAAAACCGCCCCAAATCTCTGCATATATATTTTCACTTCCCCTTAGGATGACCCACTTGTCATCACTGTTAAAAGAGACCTCTGGGGCTTATTCCTCAAAGGTCACCCTCAGGGACAGAGAAGACTTCTAGCTCCCCAGCTCTGTTATAATGGAGCTTTACCAGCAGCTGCCCCTCTTGGGGGAAGCAGATCCAGCCCTTGAATGTGGATACAGGAAAATGCACACCCCAGATACAGCAGTATGTGGTAAGCATGGTGGGTAGTGGTCCCCAGGTCTTGGTGCAGGAGATGCTGAACCACACCTGCAGATGCTGCATTGCTGCAGCGTTCCCACCTCCGGGTCCTTGGGGAGCAAATCCCACGGCAGCTGGGAATACTGGCCTTCTATGCTCGAGAAGCAAGCCTCAGTCAGGAGCTTCTCACTCAAAACCACATTTCCCTGGAGACAGCCGTGTTTGGACGTTGAAAGACCTGAGATGAAGCGTAAGAGCAGCTCCCAACAGGTTAATTTGGAGCCACGCTGTGGGGAGCAGAGGGATGCTCAGAGACAAGCTCTGGGGCCTTGCAGTGCTGGCACCAAGGAACACGGGGGCTCTCCAACAGGACTAGGTCGTGTCACTGGTTTGTAGACGGTGAACTGGTTTGGGAGGACTGTTTCTTTGTTTAACACTCCATCTAGTGCTGGTCCTCCCTCGTACGCTCCTGGGCTGGACACTACCACAGAGCACGAGCCACAGCTGGGACACGGGGACTGTCCACCGACCAGTGCCACAGCCCGTCTATCACTGGTGCCTTCCAAGGGTTTCTAAGAGTTAAAATGACATCATGCATATCTCCAAACATGCGCCGGCTGTGCTGGGTATTGCAGTTACTGGCTTCCTCTGCAACACTGAGATAGGCAAGACACTGACCTTTCCAGTGCTAAACCACCAGCTTTAGCCGAAACCTCTAGCTGGGGGTCACTTCTGCTGCTACCCATGTGGAATTCCCAGAGGTTTCACAATGTAGAGACAAGCTTTTCCCCTCCACATCCAGCTCTGCCTTGATCCCTGAGGAGGAGGAGGATTCCCTCCAGTGCCCTGGGGACATGGGATGGTAGATATCACCGCCAATGGAGGAGAGAGGGTCAGGCATGGAGACATCTCCAGAAACATCAGCCAGGCGTTGCTCAAAGTCTGGAGGACTGAGACATGCCTGCGTGTGAGATCAGACCTCCCAGGGAGCTCTGTGGGAACTATTTTTGTTTCTGTACCAGGGCTCATTTTCATTTGTGATCATGATCACCTTCTGCTAGCGCTCCTTCGAGAGGAAAGCTGTGCACCCGATAACGTGAATCAGACGTGGGGGATTACAGCTGACTCCCCTTGCAGCGGGTGCCTCACCGGGAACACGGCTGTGCCCTCGTCTGGCACCCGCACGGTCCCGGTCCCACGGAAGGGCTGGCAGTGCCTGCACCCAGCCCCGGGGCATCTGCAGCATCCAGGGCAAGAGGGTGTTTTGGAGGTGTCTGTCACTACCCATGAATTTTAAAACCCCACGTAGAGGGCTGGGCTGACGGTAGCGTGGTGAGGCTACATGTGCCGGTCCCAGGTTTCCCAGCTGGAAACAGGCACGGGAGCAGCTCTGCACCCACCAACGCTGGGGAAAAGGAGAACACCAGGAAGCACAGCAAGAGCCAGTAGATAATTAGCGTTTTAGGATCTGCAGACAACAGAGTGCAAACACCAGGAAAGACGCGTTACAGCCATAATTACAGCCTGGTCCCGAGCAAGCGCATGTCTACAGGGCAGCTGTAAGAGCAGATGGAAGAGAAAATCGCAAATGCCGTTTGCAGAGCGCTGTGGCCCTGCCTGCACCCCTCCCTGCCTGCAGCCCTGCCTGCCTGCACCCCAGCATTACCTCCCAGCCGGCTCGGTGGCTCTGATCTGCCATTGATCCAACGCACAAGTCCTTTCTCCTTCAAGCGAAAGAAAGTTGAGGGTAAACGCTTTCATTAACTCCCTCCACAGCCTCCCGAGACACCAACTGCCAGTTGACATCTGCTTTGCTGGCAGCTGGCATCAGGCTCCTGGGTGACCCAGGCAAAGGGCCAGAAGCGACCTGCTTTTCTCACCGCCCGGTTTGCAATGCTCCCTCGTACCCGAGCATCTTCCTCACCCGGTTACTTCCCAGATGCATTTTCGGCTTTTACCTCAAAACAAGCAATAATGCAGAGATTGCACACAGAGAGAAAGGATGAAACAGTCGCAAGGAAGCAAGAGGAAACCAAGAATCCCATCTTTGGAGGGGAGGAAAAAAAGAAGGGGACGGCATAAAAGAGTCCCACAGGGGAAGTCTCCAGGGGTTATTAACATGGAGGTAGTTAAATAAGGCAAATTACATGGGTCAGCTCTGCCTCCTGGCAGGTCCGGTTCCCAAGGCTGGTACGCTGTGGTACCACCACAGTGGGGTACGGTGGGCTGCAATCTCTCAACTGGAAGGGTTTAACGTGCCGACAAACCCCTGCACTTCATCACTGCTGTGGGATCTGTCTGTATCGGCGCTTATTCTGGGAGCAACCAACTGCTTGGCATTTCCGTGTGAGGGGGTGTACAGGCTATGGCAGCAGGGCTCTCAGAAAGGTCTGGGGCAGCCATCATTTTCAAAAAGTGCAGGCACAGAAACAGGAATGGGATAAAATATGCCGGGCGTGAACCCACCCTGACATGTGCAAGTGAAATGAAGCCATTGCTTGCCCGTGCAGCAGAAGGGTGCTTTGCACACCGAGCATTCCCGCAGCTGACAGCTCATGCCACTGCTTGAATCACTGCAGGATTTGGGTGGGAAGGGACCTCCGGGTGCCAAGTGTCTAACCTGCTGCTCCAAGCGAGGTCAGATGGGGAGGAGAAGCACCAGGCTGACCAGGTCTTCCCCAGGGACCTGCACATCCCCTTGCAGCAGGCAACTGTATGTCAGCACCATCTCAACGAATTTTGGCTTAGGAGATGTGAAAAGCAGACCTGGGTGGAGATGTGTTTACCTAAAACCATGGACTTTGTTACAAGAGCCCCGGATAACACTCCTGTTTATATTGGCATCAAGCCGGATTTCAGCACAGCATTTGTTGGGGTGCCCTGTGGGAAATGGTTCATTCAGCGGGGAAATCAGGATTGTACAAGAAGAGCGAGAAAGGTAAGGAGCTGCTGGCAGGGAGACGCACCAGGCAACGTGAAGAGAGGCAATGCCATGGGAACTATGGAAGACTGCTTTTTACAGACCCCGATGAGTGACACTGTGTTGGTCACAGGCTCACGTCCACACGACCTACACACGAGTGATTTATTTGTTTTACCAGTAAGGAAATAGCTTGCCTGTTTTCTACCAAGAAGCCCACAGAGGGGATGGTCCGAGGGAGCAGGATGTCCCTGCCCAGACACAGGCTGAAGACGTGATGCACCTGGAGCACACACATTGACCTAGGGTGATAATGGGGTCATAAAGTGTCACCACTGGCAGCACAGCTGCGTTGGGTGGATTTAATAGCACAGAACTCTGGTGCAATGCTGCAGCCCGTCCCCAGGACAGAGCACAACCCCTGCACAGCAGAGGCTTTGCAGGGCAGAATCTATGCTCTCCAGCTCACCGCCGAAGCCCATGTCAGGCGACACATGACAAATACAGAAGAGGAATGAGGCAGAGATTGAGAGCGGTACCATTTCACACACCCCTGGCAGCAGAGAGAATGGCTGTTATGAGATGGAAAGCAGGAAGGATCCCAGCCTTGCACCGTGACATGCAGCATCAGCCAGAAGATGGATGTGATGTTCCCCTTCCATTTGAATAGAAGGGTTGCAGGCACTGAACCCCACCAGAGGGGCTGTAAATATCATCTAACGAGGGCTGGACGCCGGTGCTCTAGCACCATGGAAATAAGCTTTCCAGCAAGAAACATCCTTCACAACAGGCAAATGCAGGGAGGCGATGACAGATGTTTTCATTTGGGACCAGAGAGCCATCAGCGACGTTTGTGCTGGATAAATCACCTTCAGACTTTGCTAACACAAGAGCCTGGAAATGGAGAACATGAGCCACAAACTCAGCCAGGCAACCCCCACAGCAGCCGAGGGGAGGGTGGTCTCTCCCAGCTCCAGGCATGCCACCTCCTCATGTTCACATGGATGAGCCCCAGGCCAAGGGGTTCAAGACAGTGCAGAAGAGCCATGCCAGCCCCTGGGAGCCCCAACCCACTACAGTCCTGGAGGCAGCGGGAGATTACAGTGGTGTGTAGAAGCGTGTTCCTGCTTTTTTCCAAAACACACACACACAGAGTGAAAACAGGTCCAGATGTAACTGATAAAACAACATTTGCTTGAGCCAGAAACAGGAGATGTGGGAGGGTAAAACACCCTGTCTGGTCTCTGAGATGCCAACCACCAAGCCTCACTTCTCTGGGTGGCCTCACTGAACCCAGCTCAGTGAATGTTTCCGGTTGCAGAAGTGACACAGATGAGCGGGACACCCCAGTGTCCCCAGGCTGCCACACACTGGCTTCCTCGCTGCTGCCTCTGAGCTCACAGCTGGATGGGACAACCCATCTGCTAGCCCTGCTCTCCCGGACTGAGGCACACGAGTCCAGCCATGCCGCGGGAGGAGAGGGGAGGACTCAAGCGTGGAGCTGCAAGGCACAGCAACGACCCTGCGCTGCCCATGGAGCCAGCATCAACCTTCGCAAGCACAGCAAAACCAGGGACGTACCTGAAAAGCCAAGGTCCAGAAGGACGACCCGTTTGCGATCCTTCACGCTGCTGATCTGCTGGAAGTAGAGGTCCACGACAAAGAAGAAGATACAGCCAAAGAAGGCAATGATGCCAATGGCGATGCCGTAGCTGCAGGCACTCTCATTCTCATTGAAGATGCAGAGCAGCTCAGGGTTCTGGCTGTCCTTGTTCACATAGCACTCATTCACGATGGAGCCAAACACCACGATGGAGAAGATCTGCAGAAGGAAGGAGAAAACACAACTTGCTGCTGTTTACATCTAACTCTGTTTTCCAACAGCAACATAATTGGATTCAGTCCTGTCTTTGACTCCATGGCAACATGGCATTTGTTAGACAGATCCCGACTCTCGCCTGGTTGGCGGCCCCAAGGAATGGGCTGGTGGATGGTACCTAGGTCCTCCTTTGCTGTGAGCCTATCTGCCTTTCAGTGGCTTGGTTGGCAGAGTATTTTAAGAGATGTTGTTCTCCAGCCAGGCTAGGGAGGGAAAAAATAAATAGACGGGCCAGGTCTCTGCACAGTCTTTCCGCCTGTGCCGCTCTCTGCTGTCAGGCTGTGCTCGATAAACCCCCTTGTGTCGCTGCAGAGCGGGGAGAAATGAAGTTACAGAACATAATTGAGTTGCTGAGCAGGCTGACCTAGGGAAGGACTGGGTGCCCGGTGGAGGGGACATGGGACACGGCAGCGTGGGGAGGTGGGGAGCAGCTCACCTGGGCGCAGCGGGGCAGGGGGAGAGGCTGCCCTGAGAACAACAGGGCGATTTTTCGCCTGGCTTAGCAGGAGTTGAAGGATGCAGCGCCTGCATCCATTATCCAGTGACCTGGTTTCGGCTCTGCGAGGGACAAAAGGGCAGGGGGGTTGCTGGTGGCTGCCCAGGTCCCAGCGCTGGGACCCGAGGGTGTTTCACGTCCCTGCAAGCAGGGAAGGAGCCGGATGGCAGCACGCAGCCAGCTGCCGAAATGAATACCATTCACCATGCTGCATGCTAAAGTAATTCCTTTATCCCTCCGACACCAAAGGCAGCCAGTGCAAGCAGCGGGACCAGCTGCATTACAATTCGCTCTGGAACCTGCTCTGTTAGAGCCTGGAAAGCCCTGCACCCCCGTTTGGGTTTTGAGGCTGTGAGGGGGGAGGGAAGCAAGGCATGTAGATGCCTCTCCATCAAGCTGTGAACCTCTGATCTTGTCCCTCGCTGCCAGCATCAGCTCCCCGCATCCCCACACGCCTCCCAGCCCCTCCGCTCGCAGGACACAGCTGGAGGCCACGTATGCAGGAGGAGAGATAAGAGGCTCCTCCAGCACGCCCGGCGCGGCGGCCGCCTGGGAGCAGCTGGGGTCTCGAGGTGTGATGCAGCTCCTGCTCCGGACACCCCGCTTCATCTTCTGCAGTAACAGCACGACACGAAGCGCACGAGACCGAGACAGGCGACAGACAGAGGCAGCAGAGAAGAGCCACATGATAAACTACAGCCGGTGGCCTTTTCAAAGTCACCTGCGTGTCACCCACAGAGCTGATGCCCGGCCATGGGCCATCTCCTACAAACTCCACACTCCCCAAAATGCAGTGTTAGCAGAGGTGGGTGAAACAGAGCAGAAACCACGATGCCCAAACCATTCAGAAAGTTCTAACCACTCTTTAACATAACATTGTGACACACATTTTCTCCCAAGCACTGGCCAGATAATCTCACTCTTCTCTGCCCCAAAGAATTTCATCCAGATTTCTTTCCTCCAAACTCCTTCCAGTGCTGGGGTGAAGCTGTACCATGGCTTCTTCTGTCTGAAGACACTTACAAACCCAAGTGTCTCATTAGCAAACACCTCTTAGATAGTGTCCACTATCTCTCCCCCAAGTTGGAGGGAACAATAAAGAAATGGATCTGCAAGGGACTGAATTACTCAAATATGAAGGATTGGTGAGGGCTTTGGTTTTTCTCTGTAGGGTGTCATCTGGAATAAACGATGAGCAGAAGCAGCAGACAGTCTCTGGAGTACATCCTACCTTAGGTGTGTAGGAGCTCCTCCAAACAGGTAGCCCACCACCCCAAGACTGGGACTTTGCCACCAGCTTCTCATGGTGATATCTGCAAGCACGTGATGGACAAGCAGGTTGCACCATGCTCATTCCTACCTCCAGAAACCCACCAGCAAGACAACCAAGGGCAGGGCTCATCTTTAAACGCTTTTAGCCAGAGCTCTGCCAGTGCCAGCAAACTCCTATTGCTTCTAGCACTTAAAATTCAGGCCAGCAGTGAGCTGGCCTGCATTAGGTGGTGGAGATGCTCTGAAACCTGCTTGCTAATTTAGCTGGCATCCCCAGGCAGGAGGTCCCACCGTGGGGTGAGACAGAAAGCAGAGCTCACCCCCACCACCTGGTGCTGCTGAGACGGCGGTGGCTGGAGAGGGCATCTGTCCTGCAAAATCCCCCAGGGATTCCCCTGCAAGTCCCAGCAGCAGCTCTTTGGGGCTCTTTCCATCAAAACACCTCATGGACCTCCCATGGCTGTCCTAGACCCCCACCAGCTCTCTGCTGGCCTGTTCCCTCCATGGTCTGCTCAACCAAGGGGATCAGCATCTCCACCCCAGCAGAGGTAAGCCCACATCCCTGCCTATGTGACGCACAGCAGGGGTGGGTTTCTGCCCCAGAAACACGCTCCTCAGCCCCAGGAATTGGCCCGTTCTTGAATTACAGCTTCCCAGCAATGTGGGTCTCCAGATGTGCATCTGCAAAATTCAGCTGCAACCCTTGATTCCCCCTGGAGCACTAACAGGGGATGTCCCATGGACCGCTCCGTGGCTGGCACAGGGAGATAATCAGACCTTCCAGCTCTTAGAATTTAACCACTACCCTGGGTTCCTGTCCCCATCCATCCCCGGTTCTTCTCAGCTCCAAGCACCAGCCACAAGCTCGACGGCAGCTCCAGTCACCCACTTGCATCTGCACCCTCTTCTTCACACGGGGCACTGCGGGCAGCGCTCGGCTGTCACACCGCGACGGGCACATCATCACCATGCAAGGAACAAGAGGGGGTTGCGTTGTAAGAAAGAAACAACAACAAACAGTAATAATAATTTTCCCAGTGCTTTGGCAGCAGCTGTAATATCAGCAGTTGTAAAAATCTGTTCATAAATAATGCAAAATTGTTATTTACCATCAGAAATAGCAGCAGCATTTATAAAACAGGCCCTGGAAGAAATAATGTGATTCTGGAAAACATGAATAATTGAGAACCTCTGATTCCACGGGATTATTTCTCTGGCAGGCCAGCGAACTTCTACTCAGCTTCTCCGATAAGTGTTTTACTTAGTCCTCCCAGGATTAACAACCTGGACTAGTTCTCTGTGCTTTTGGGTGCCAGTTTCAGCGGGTGAGGGAGGGCTCCCATAAATACAATTAAGGATATTACAGGAGAGGGTGTCTGGCTGCCTGCACACAGGTTTGCACACCTGGGACTGCTGATGGAGGGTGCCCAGGCACCTCCTTCTGGGATGGAGATGGAAAGAACAGATATTTCTCTGCTTAACTTCAAACTCCAGAGGGTTTTGTAAAGCAGAGCATCCTTCTCGCTGCCGGACACCCTGAGCAGCTTCATCCCGCAGGAGCTCCCCTTTGATGCAGGCAACATGGGACATGCGGCTTCTTCTCGGGTGGCCAAAATAGTAATGAATTGCAAGCACACCTGCTCGATAGGTGCGCTCAAAACATCAGCGCTGGCTGAAATACTCCTGTCAAAACATGCTTTTTAGTGAAAACAAGTCTTTCCATGGGTTTTCTCCCCCTCCCGTGAAATTTTATAGTTTTTCTTAAAAAAACCCCAACTGGTTCTGGTAAGAGGTTTTAATGAGAATAGATTTGGCATTGTCTTTCTAAGTATAGGTGAAAAAAAATTTTTTTTGAGAAATTGTGGGTAGATGGGGAAAAATAAAACCCATACTTTTTTTTTAAAGTTCCTGCAAAACAAGTGCCATTTTCCAATGATCTCTGCAAACCGCACTTGCTCAAGACCACAACCAGTTCATCAGAGACTTGAAAGTGAAAACACACGGTCAGATTTTCCACCGTGAGTGAGATTTTACGGGTCTGAGCAAGGAGGTAGGAATCCTCCTCTCCGGAGGTGATCCTCTGACTTCTCCTTGCCTGTCAGGTCGGTCCCCAACATCGCTGTCCCCCTGACCGCGCAGGCAGTGACAGCACTCAGGACCAAGTGCCAAGGTCGCTGAGACACACAGCAGAGGGGCATCTCGCCACACAAGCTGCTGTGTCCCAAGGCCCTCCACCCTTCTAAGGAGGCTCTTCCACATCTCACAGGCTTTGAGAAGGAGCCTGAGCATCCACAGGGCGCTCCATTTTCCAGCTGAACAACCCAACACAACACGCCGCAAATTTTGCTCCTGCTGGGTGAATCGGTGCAAGACCCAGTAAGAAACCAGATTACCTCCAGTCACCCCAGTATGAACCTGCATCCTGCCTGACAAAGCTTTCACATAAACCTGTTGGCAGCTTGGGGTCTCCTGGCCAGCAGCCTGGTGTGCGGGTTCCTCAGCCCTGGTTCTCCCCGGTGTCAGAGTGGCCGGGAGCCACCGGCACAGGGTCCGGCAACCCCAGCAGCTCCGGTGGCACAGACCATTAGTGCTCCTCTCTGCATTCAGCTGCGGGGAGGGATGAGAAGGAGAAAAGCTGTCTTCTCCTCATCTCTTCCATTAAGACTTGCACTTCAGCCACACAAAGGAGCTTCTGTGCCTCAGTCAGACCCAGGGACGGCGAGCAACGTGGGTCAGGGAGATGCATGAAGGGCTCGGATCCACGATGGCGCAGATCAGCCGCTCGCGCAAGTGCAAAGGGACCTCACGTTACACCAAAACCAGTGAAAAAACAGGGATTTGACTTCTTAATGAAAGCCAGCTGCCCAGTTCTCCCAGTTTAAAGCTTGCTTCCGAGCAAGAGGGGACACCTCACCAGGCCAACAAGCACTTTCGCGCAACAGGACAAAGGGACAGGTCTCAGCAGCAATCGGTGATGGGGTCTGGGTATGCCAGAAATTGACTCTGGAAAATGTCTGGTGCAAAGCCAAAACCAGAGGGGTTTTGAGTGTCACCCTAAAAACCCAGGAGAGCACCCAAGGGTGCTTCTTCCCTGAGGCTGGAGGCTGCGTCTGGGCAGAAACCTGCAGCTCCAAGGCTGCCTGAGGTATCCAAAGTGCTGGACCCTGATGCACATCCCGCCTGCTTCCCTTGCTTGATCCCCACCTCCCATTTTCCCCATTCACCATATTTTAGGCACGACCCCTTGCCTCTCTTACCCCCTCTGTCAATGGCCATTAAGCTCAGGGGACCATGCCAGGTGCCTGACACTGGTGGATGCCCCATCAGGGGCTGTGCTAGAGGGGCAGGGAAGTGACAGCACACAGCACAGACACACAGGCAGTAGGAGACTGAGTCAGATCTCATTATTTTCCCCAAAAAATTGAAAGGGAGAGGGCAGGTTCCTTGCTTGGCAGTGTCCACCCAGGCTGCTGGACCCACAGCCGCTGTCAGACCCTCGCATGAGCCCAGGGCGCTGGGGACCCCCGTGTGCCCCACGATGGAGACACCATTCTAGGTGTGCATAAAGCTGGGAGACCCGTGGCTGCCTTCTCTGCACCAGATTTTTACCATCTGGAGGAAGGTGGCTGGCCAGGCTGGTTCTGTAATTATACTTTGCAGATCCACGTTCCCTCCTGGGGTTGGAGCCGGCTGGACCCCAGGACATGCACATTTTTCATCTGCGTTGCTTTTAGCCTTCTGTAACCCAGGCACCTAAAATGTGCTTCTGGGGAGACCCGGCGGTCTGAGCACAGCCATCGCAAGGAAAACAAAAAGCAAATAACGCAAGAGAGCACAAGCTGAAAGCTTCAGTGTGTGAACTGTCAGCCATTTTAAGGTGAGATGTTTCCACTGCTGATGCACTGTACTTTGATTTGGGACCTATAAAAAACATTACCAGAAGGTGTGGGGTTGTTGGAGACTGCAAAACCTTGCTTTGATTACACACGCAAGCAACCATTAACGTCAACATCAAGGAAATTTAATGCACGAAGCAAAATAATCCACCGTTAATGTGTTCTGCTGTAGCTCACAGTCAATGGTGTTGGGCACAAACTGCCTGTTCAGAGGGTTGGTACCAACGTCTGGGTGATCCTTCCTCACCCTAACGCGAGCATCCCTGAGAGAGATGCGACCCTGCTCAGCACCCTCCTCTCCTCGAGCCACCACCCCAGCAAAGGAAGGATGGGCTAGCAAATGAGAACTGAAAACAATTAAGGTCCAATCAGCCCAGGTTGAATCCTGCCTAGCACTGGGTGTTTTCCCAAGCCTCCGTGAAGCCCCTTCCTTGCGTCGCGCACGTACCTCCTGCAGATGCTCCGCTCAGGGATGAGTTAGACCCTTGGCAGGGGGCCAGCCTCCTTCAACACCCACCAAGCTCAAATTCTGGGGGAATCGGGTCCTGTGTCCCTCTCCAGTTTATCTTTACAGTTGTCAGTCACCAGGAAGTTTCCAGCACAGATCTGCATAATTTATTGGAGGGTGTGAAGACTAAAGAACTACTTTAAGCACTGCCAGATCTCCCACGAGGGCTACGGATACAACCACAAAGGAAAGACCTGACGCAGTTTCTGGCACAGAAAGAGGTGGTATGATGCTGGCCGTAATAGGTTTATGGACATGTCTACCAGGGTAATCAGCTCGGGAAGGATGCATATTGATGACCACATGACCGATTTTTACTGAATTACTTTTTCTAATGTGGTGAGAGATGTTGGCTGAAACACAGCGCCCATTCAAAGTTCCTAATCTAGTAATGCAATCTGAGCACATGGCAAGCCAGCAGCGTTTTGAACCAGTGATGACAAGAAAATGATAATTGAGCAGCATTTTAAGCTCAGATGCAGTAAAACTTCTGTATAATTCCATTACCAAAAATGTTAAATTTAAGTTCTGCCTTTAATCTACAGCCCACAGAAAAAGAGAATTAAGACGGAAATCTGGTGACCCTACTGAAAAGCAGCCGAGACCAGACAAAGTCCAGAGCAGCTAAGATCACGCTAATGATTCTGAGCATCGTCAGGGGCTCCTTAGGTGCCAGACTAGCCCCACAGCTCTTTGCTAAGAGCCCCCAGTGCTCAAGAGTCAGTGAAACCACAGGAGCTATTCAGAGCTTGCAGCACCAGGGCTCCCATCCCATATTTCTTGCTGATTTCTCCTGGGGTGAGCTTGGAGCCACCTCCATCCACATCTGTAGGACACTTGGAGAGCGGAAGGGCAGCCCCAGTGAGGGAGCTTTCCAGGCTCCAACTCCAACTCTTTACAGGAGCTGTGTGTTGCAGCCCTGCAAACACAAACGTACACCCCACAGCACCCCAAACCAGCACTTTTGCAGCTTCACCCCGGGTGTGAAATTCCTCAGAAGTGCTCTGTCCTGAGGGTGAAGGCAGCGACAGTCCTGCAGCCGTTGTCATCTTTACTGTTGGCTCCTCTGCTCCTGAGCTTGATTTTTCTAACAAAAATAAACACACCTTTTCCCATGAACACAAATACCGCCTTTTCCATCCCTCTGGAGAAACAAAACACACCTGGACCAGGAGAGACAGGGCATGCTCCCTGCCTCCCAGAACCACCACCTGTACCACTCCTGGTACATCAAACCACCACCCAGACACCCAAAGTGCATCTGCCTTGCTGAAAGACAATGATCTGCTGTATTATGGGCTAAGACCCATATCAGTGCAAAGCCGAGCACATAAAGACTTTGCTGGATCTGAGCCAAAATAACCTCCGGTGATAAAAGTTCCCTACCGTGTATCATGGGCCACAGGGACTGCCACTTTGCTGCCGTGCCTCTGCCAAGCAATCGGATTTGGCTGCCCTTGTCCGGTCCCTTCATCAAGGTTTTGCTCTTAAAAGCATAAGATTATTGCAAGGAAAAGCCAGACAGAACGCTGGGCCTAATGAGATATAATACTGCATAGGCAAAGCTCTCTCCAGTGATCCAAGTGATGAACTACAACTTCATTCAACTTTAAGAAACGAGAGGTTAGGGCAGCAGATCAGGTCAGGCAACTGCCAATGTGTTGGTTGCAGGCAAGGTTGTCCAGCAAGTCATGCAGGCAGCAGCAAGGAGGGGGGGGTCACTGGAGGAAGAAACAACCATTTCACAGAAAATACTTTAGTATTCCTCTATGTCATAGTAAAATAGGTTCCTGATGTGCTGCTGAGCTCCACAGAGGCAGAGGGAAAGGCTGGGTTGGTGGAGGGAAGCGAGAATGGAACAGCCCTTCTGAGCAGGCTGCACCGGTGGGACCCGGCACCGCGCTTTTACTGGTGCTTTTAAAGAAATTCACAGCAATTACTGAAAATATTTTCCAGAACTGCTTTTAAAAGTCAAACCTAAACCTACGTTAAATGAACAATGCCCCTGCAAAGCTGCATGGCCACTTGAAAGTCCAGCTGGTGCCGGCAGTCACAGAGAAAGGAACTCATGATTCTGCAGGCATCCTTCGTGAATATCGAGTTTGTTTTGCTGTGCAAAAAAATGTCTCAAAAGGAAACCACAAGAGTGATCACATCTTCATCTGACAAACTGCTTCAGACAGAGGGGGAAGAGATGAATGAGGAACTGTTAAATGGTTCTTTCCAGCTTTTGATTTTACAGCTCAAGCCAGGAGTGGGTTTTTTTTCCCTTCAGATACTCAGAATTACGCTGTCAGAGAGAGGTTGCTGAGTGAGGCAGGACCAGGAATCCCCTTCAGCCATCACTTACATTTGGGGATTTCTACACTGAAGTCACCATTCACCTGCCAGTCCCTTAGATGTTTGCCAGCACAAGGTCTGAACACACAGCCCCAAACCAACTACCCGAGTCAGAAAACCGAGCTGGGCCCCCCTTTGGCGGTAGCTCATCGTGAAACCCCAGCGATGGCCATTGGCCAGATCAGCACCGATGGTGGTTCTCCATCACCCATACTCCCAACCAAACCAGCACATCTCAGGCAGCTCCCTCCTTTTCTCGCCAAAGGAACGTAACGTACGCGCAGCAAGGGTCACATCTCTGGGGTTTGATCCAACTGCACAAGTTAAACACATTTAAAAAGATGCAACAACAAAGCACAGGAAGGAAAACCACATGAAGAGAACCCACCCCAACACACCAACGCCCTAATACAGGGCTTTCTGAGTAACCATCCACACTGTGGGGTGGACAGCAGGCAGGAAAGCCCGGGGAGGTTTCTGTTTGCTTTGTGAATTGGGGAGAGTCATGGCAGGGTGTTGGTCCCTGCCAGATGCTGCCGTGTCCCACGGCACTGCTACACACTCCCGGGGCAGCAGTTACGGGTGTCAGGGTGGAACAAAAAGGGAGCAGGGACCTCGCAGGCAAATCCTTTTGGCTGCCTCCTCCCTCCAACTTCTCCATCTTGACATGGGTCCCGTCTGGCAAGAACAGCAGAGGAACCACTCAGAAGGAGCCCGGGCACACTCTGCTTTACCACACTTGCAAGAAATAGCAATGGCCATGGAGGCAGGTGGGAAGGAAACCTCCACTCATAGCTTTCACCCAACTAGAGTCCCTTCTCACACTGGGAAGGAGCCATAAATTCTGAACGGGTCTAAGATACAGGTAACCAGACTGCAACAGCCGAGCGAAGGTCAGGCAGGGCTCTGAACCCCCAAGCTGGAGCGGCGATGGAGAAGGGTCCCCGACAGATCTGGGAAAAGTGGTTCCAAGGGCTTTTCAGGTGAGTTTCCACAGCCTGATCCACAGCCCACCAAAAGCAGTTATATTTTATGAGAAGCCTAACTCATTATCAGTTTATCTAACCAAAACCAACACCATTGCCAACAGTTTGCCATTGTCACTCCAGAAGGATACAGGTGGATCCAGACCAACTTTTCTGGACTAAAGCAATGCTTCTAGGAAACGATTGCTGCCAGGCGCCCGAACCCTGCCCAAAATGCCCCATCCACCCTAAGCTGGATGCTCCAGATCCATACCTGGCCCCCCAGTAGTGGGGTGGGGGGCTTTCTCAAAGCCCTGGAAAGTACGCTGGCTCCCACCCAGCAAAACACTTAAGCGTGTGGTTCAACTTTAAGCTTGTGATTGCAGCTGGAATTGCTCATGTGCCTAAAGATAAGCACACGCTCCCATGTTGTGCTGTGCAGGGCCTCGCCTGGGGCACCCCACCCCAGAGAGCCCCCCCAAAAATGCACCCGTTGTGTCGGCTGGCGGGAGGGCAACCGGGGGGGGCAGCACCTTCTCGTCACACCTTCCCTTCACTCGCTGCCTGCATTTGGCACTGCTGAAGGTGACACAGAGCCAACGCGGGCGGCCGAGGGCCTCCGTGCACAGCAGAGGCACGACACCCGTGAGGATGAGCCCCCCCAGGCCCGGTTCGGCTCAGTCGCTGCCTCCAGCCAAGCACCGGAGCCAGGAACCGTGGTGAGAGCCGGACGGACCTTCCCCGTGATGGGATTTTAGGAAGGGCCAGGCATCGCAGATCCCCCAGGGCCACGCACACCGGCAGATCTTTTACTGGCAGGTAAAAGCCGGGCTGGGGGAGGCAAATTAGTGGCTGCCCTCAGCCCTGGGGCAGCCACAGCCCCAACGAGCATCACTGCGCAGCTTCCCCTGCCGTTATCCACCGACCACCGGTGAGAGAGAAGCCTTCCCTGCGCGGCTGCACGGTATATTCCAGCTCCCGCTCCCCGCTCCGCCGCAGGGACCGGCGTACATGGGAAACGGCCAAAAAAATAAAAAATATGCCATCTTTCAGAAGAAGGGGAGCTGGGCAGGGCTGGCGCTCGGATTTCTTGTTCCACACACATACAGGCACGCATGGAGCGTGCAAGGAGGTAAAATGTCCTCTGCCTCCTGATTCGCACCCCATCCCCGTGCCCTTTGCTCAAGCACCGGGGAGAAAACTGGCAAGAGGCGGCGGCGGCGCATCCACCCACCGCACCTTGCCCCGTTCTTCCCGAGGGATCTCCCGTGGGAGCCGGCCGGTGCCCCCCCCCGCGCCGCACGGCCGGTCCCCCCCCGCACCGGGCGACGAACGGCTACGGAGGCAGCCGCACACGGAACGGACCCCGCTGCACGGTGCCTGCCCGCTGCACCGGGCGCCGCACAATGCACCGGGCACCGCATGCTGCAACGGGCACTGCACCTTGCAATGGCCACTGCACGTCGCCCGGGCACCGCACGATGCACCGGGCACCGCACGATTCACCGGGCACCGCACGCTGCAACGGCCACTGCACCCCTCCCGGGCACTGCCCCACCGCACAGCCGCTGCCCGGGCAATGCCCGCCGCCGAGCCCCCGCCGCCCCGTCTCGCCGCCCGCACGGCCGTCCCGCCTCACCCAGGTGGTCAGCCGGAGGATGGTCTGCGGCTG
>VXAK01010300.1:260815-330494 GCA_013399435.1 Arenaria interpres | reverse complement strand
GGACACCACGCTGTGGCACCTTGCTATGGCTGGGGACACCATGCTACAGCCAGGGGCACTGTGCTGTTGCTGGGGATAGCATGCTGTGGCTGGGGACACCATGCTATGGCCACGGTCACCACGCTATGGCTGGGGACACCATGCTGTGGGACCCTCCTATGGCTGGGGACACCATGCTATGGCCATGGTCACCATGCTATGGCTGTGGTCACTACGCTACGGCTGGGGACACCACGCTGTGGCACCTTGCTATGGCTGGGGACACCATGCTATGGCAATGGTCACCTTGCTATGGCTGGGGACAGCGTGCTGTGTTTGGGGACACCATGCTATGGCTGTGGTCACCCTGCTATGGACATGGTCACTGTGCTATAGCTGGGGACAGCACAGTATGGCCAAGATACCTTGCCACAGCCAGGATCACCATGCTAGTCCAAGGATTACCGTGCTATGGCCACCGTCACCATGCTGCTGCTGGGGGTAGGGTGCTGTTGCAAGGGTCACCACGCTATGCCAGCGTCACCGTGCAATGACAAGGGCTACCTGTGATATGTCCAGGGCAACCCCTGCGGCTGTAAGTACCTGGGCTGTTGGCAGGAGGGAGATGCCGTGGAGCGCAGGGAGGTCACCACGCTGCTCAGCTCACCTCAGACGCACACCTTGCTTCCTCCGAGATAAACACCCTTTGTCCACCAGCCCGGCTGGTGTCCCTTGCAAGGGCTGCTGTCACCTCTGCCGGGGAGTGGGACCACCGGAGGCCCCCACAGCACCAGCTCAGCGCAGGCAGGGCAGAAGCAGGGTTCTCCGGTGGCAGCTGGCTGGGGACCTTTGGCTGAGGGCAGGCTGTTGGTGTGGCAGAGGGAAGGGTTTGGTGGCTGCTGCACGTTGTTACACACCCATTAATTGGTGTGAAAAAAAGGGCAGCCTGATGGGGCTGAAGCTCTTGCTTCCCTCGTGAAGGAAAGGAGGCACCCAGAGGTGCCGTGGGACGGCAGGAGGCCGAGCCCTGTCCCCGCTCCCTCCCCAGGGACAGTAGGAAGGAGGAAAAAAGAGAGGAACCTTAGAGGGAAACCCTCAATTACTGCAAAGGGAGTTCCCCCCCGCGGCTCCAGGACCATCTCCCGAGTTAGTTTTGGTAGCACCGTGATGATGATCCCGGTTCCATAGATACCGATGCCATGACAACTCTGACATCATCTCTGCTTCGGACGGGAACTGCAGGGAAAGTGGCAGGGAGGAGTACGCATGCACTGCTGGCACCGAGCGGGTCTCCCCTTGGGGCTGGGGGGAGCTTCTCGTGGCTCCACCACCAGCTCTCCTCCCCACCTGCCGTCCCCTACAGCTCCGTTTCCCCGTGCAGGGTCCGGTGCCGCGGGATCACACGGGGTACGCGTGTAGCAGGCGTGTGAAGCCCCTTACATGCCAAATGCTGTAGGAAAGCGAAGAATTCCCGTGCACCGGGCCCTCTCTCCAGCTCCCTTTGGCCTTTTGCAGCTTTGTCGGTCTGTTCGTTCTGGCAGGTGGAACCAGGGTTTAACTGGTAAAGCCCATGATGATGCCATTCAGTTTTTCTCAATTACAGGTGAGTCATCATCCCTCCAGATCTATTTCTGACTCGCAGCAGGGAAAGCAGATTTCAGCCTTTCGTTCCCCAATGTCACCAGCTCAGTAGAAATCACATTTTACTATGCAAAAAAAAAAAGAAAGAAAGAAATGGCTCCCGAAGAGAATGCCAGGTCGGTCCCTCCTGCTTTCCTCTGGCGGGATATCTCATGGGGCTGGCCAAGGGATTGCACCCCAGTGACAAGAGCATCACCAGCTCATCCCTGAATTGCAGATTTACGAACAAAGACCGTAGGTACTTGAAGGGCTTACCATAGGTGAGATTTTTGAAACAGCTTCAGCACCTTCGACGCAGCTGCTCTAGTCTCCTCAAAAATCATTTCCATGCTTTGGGAACAAACCGTCCTGTATCCATCAGCCCGGAGTTATGTAGGGAGGCAAGGGCAGCCCTGGTCCCTGAAGGTGGCCAGTGCCAGGGTGGTTCCCTTCTCTGGATTGCCTCAGCATGCCCCACACCTCACCCGGTGAGTGGGTGTCCCATTGCCATTGCGACACATGCCAGGTGGGGCTGTGCCATGTGAGCAGCTTATGGACATAAAAGGCTGGGGACAGACCCTCAGAAAACCACCAGCATTTGGAAAGCTGGGTGGGAAGACCTACGTGCAGGAGAGCAGCGTGCTCCCAGGGGTGTTGCACAGGGCATCACTCAGACCTTTGGGGTCTGCTCTGTGTTTCCTGGTGACCTTGGGAAAGACACTTCAATCCTCCCCCTTCCTAAAATGTCTTCCCTGGCTCATCTGTCCCAACTGGGACAGGCATATTTTGGACAACGCAAAGCACAAGGGACCGAGATACTGCTTGAATCGTTTAGATGCTACCGTAGAACAAATTGTAACCGTTTCCAGCCAGATAAATGGTTTATACGCTTCAAGCCACGACCGTGATGCATGAGGCAAGATCCCCACTGAAATCCCTGCTTCTAAACTTGTCCGCTTTCGTCCAGGTTCATCTCCCCAACTTCTGCCTGTCTGCAGTATGTTTATACAATCGTTTTTCACGTCATGTTGTGCTGGCTTTTTTTCCCCCTGCTACAGCACAGATAAAGCACAGGAGCTATCTCTGCCCGACATGCAAACTGTATTTCTGTTTCACTTCCTATTGCTGCAAATAAGCTAACAGATACACCGAGCAGCCAATAACCGGAAAGGATATTGCATCTTGAATATTCTTTCCCCATCAAAGGGGGGAAAAGAACAACGTTTGGAAATGGCACTTTCGCGAGCATTTGTTCGGTTTGAACAAGTTGTGCCTGCATTTACCATTCCCCCTGGATTTCAGGGACGGGGAGCAAACAGAGCGGCACGCAGACGAGTGTCTGAGATCTGTCCGCGTTTTGATTTTACATGAGTTTAATCAAGGGTAGTGGAAGACGTGGGTTTGCCTCCTGCTTCTTGTTTCCAAGAGAAAAAAGCAACCAGGTCTTTACTCAGGGGTAAGTATGCGGACACGACAACCTTGAGGAGACAAGATGTGGGGCTTTCTCCTTCTTCAAAGCCTGTTGGAGTCAGCCCTACCCACCCAGCGAAGGGCTGGCTTCAACTACCTCTACAGAGCTAAGAGTGGCCATGTTTTTCAAGGACATATGGCTGAACATAACCGGTTTATGAAAGCTTACCAAGTTACCTGTTGTCAGCTGAAGGATTTTAAGTGATGCTAGCGTCACTCTGTGAAGCAGAACATACTTGCAAAAATTTCCAAGCAGATGGCTGAGGCTAACGCACCCTGCTTCACAATCCCAGCGCTGGGATCGCTGGATGGCCCATAGGAAGCCCAGTAACGGACAAGACGAGTTAAATCAATTTCTTTACCAGGATCGACCATATTTTCTCTGTGGCAGAGGGTAGCAGTGGGATGCTCCCGATTTGGCATGCAAAACAATCAGCCATACTTTCTACTTAACTTCTCTAAAATAAAGTAGTGATGTGAAACCGCCCTGTTCCCAGAACAGCTTTGACAATGTATTTATAGTGAGGGCTGCCTCAGCTGAGCAATCTGAATAAGCTGAAAGCAGGCTCGCTGCGGCCCGAGGGAGCCAGCCAGGCTCCGGCCACGGTTTACAGCCCACCGGCTTCCGCAGCTCCGCGAGGTCTGACACTGCCTTTTGCACGAGCGTGGGCGGTAAAACAGCTTGCCCTTCACATTCCCTGGGCAGCACGGGAGAAGCAGTACTTTGATATATGTTCATTTATTTGTTGCTCTGAAATGCCTTGCTCGACACTCATTAGAGTTTGGCTATTACTGCTTTCAGCCATTAGTCTCTAGAAAAACAAGAGAGTTGATGGAAATGTTTGAGAGGTGCTTAGAAATTCATAGCGTTCACTAACAGAGAATGGACTTCCTGATTAGCAATACCTTAGCATGCTATCGCTAGAAAGCTACTTAATGCCCTCCACCCTAAGAGATCCAAAAATATGCGGAAAATCATTTATTAGCTGGTTACTCATCCACTTCTGAAATGCAGCCATTTCTCAGGTGGGACTCAGCAGTTACTGTGCAAGTATAAACCCAAGATAAGTATGCTAGAAAAAAAAAATATGCAGAAAACTTTACTAATTGAAAGTGCCAAGGGAAGATTTGGATAGCAGAATTCAATTAATTGAGATAGCGTCTGTTTTGAACAGAAGAGTTAATATCTCAGTACTTGCATAAAAACTGAAGTGAACAAAAACCCCAGAGGGTTTCAAAACACTTTCCAGCGGTGCAATTGCAGGTTTGGTGTCTCATCTAGTAAAGCTATTCTTTGCTTCTTCTCAAAATATTTCAGAGCACGAAAAGTTTGGGGTTTTTGGCAAACCAGTAATCTAATCTGGTTCAGCCACCGGGCTGAACTCTGCCTACACGAAGGTGCACAACACCTTGGGAGGAGCTAGAGGAAAGGAAAATAAGATGCCTAGCTGTTTTCCACACTGACCTCCTTAGGACCACAACCGTGAGTCACATTGTGTAGGGCCTGACCAGCAAGTTGACTTTGGTGGTTGTCATCTGCTCCCTGCTCGGTGTTGCAGCTAAGCAGGTACGGTAACGCCAGCAGAGCTGACAAGGGCACGGAGCAGCCTCCGAGCAGCTTGAGCCTTGCTTTGACCCGCAGAGCTTCTACAATTCTCATTTGAGCTACAGCGAGCTTTGCTGCCAAAGGAGCTCTCCCAGCTCAGCCCTTTTGTTATTGTCATTTCTGCTCGCGTTACACAACAAAGCAAGATCCACAGCACAAGTTCTTGGGGAAATAAAGGCCACAATGTTTGCGTAATGCATGTGGCATTTGTAGTGATATACTGAACATAAGAAATGCTTCGTTTCTTAACTGAGCATAGCAAATACTAAACAGGTCCTCGGATTCAAAAGAAAGATGTAACCTGACATAAAGGAAATTTGTGGGATGGGTTGAGATGAGTAATTTTATTACAGTGAACAATCTCAGGCCCAGGACTCTGCAGCACAAGCACATTAAAATAGCCTCCCTGAAAAAGATTTTCATCTAAATAGGAAATGCAGGCAAAGGCTGCTGAAACCACTATTTTTATCCCCACTTTGCAGAAGGGGAAGTACGGCTACAGAAGATGAAATGACTTACCTGGAGGCTAGCAAGAAGCTTATGATTAACTAAGGACTGAATTTTGATCTTTTGAGTCTCCAACCACATTCTCTAGCCATACAGATCTTGTCTTATATACCTTGTGTATCTTTTACCCCATCTAAGAAGCATGACATGAGGCACAGTCGCAGAATCCACTTGTTCGCCCTGCTGGTAGCTGGGGCCAGATGTCAAAGATGGAAGAAGCAGGGAAAGCCCAACTTTGCCTGACTGTACTCAGCATTTGAAAGAAAAGTCCCCATCCAGCACCATCCTATATGGAGACTTGAGTTTAAACCTAAAGCTTGGTGTTCCAAGAAAAATGGAGGCTTTGAGGGACTGCATAAAATAGCTGCCTGGTGTCTGCTGGGGGAAAGACATTAATTTAACTCAGCTGCTTTCTTTGTCATGGACCTGCTAATTCAAAGCAAGGCTCCCATCAAACTCTGTGGGATTTCTTCCTACCTCTTCCCATGCAGAAACCTGGGTTGCATCCCTGTATCTCAAAAGGAACAGCTTTGCTGAAGTCATGAAAGTCTTGTGACCTTCCTTCCAAATCCCCTTTTTCCTCCATAAAGCATCCAGAGCAGATGACAACCATGCCAAGTTTGATCCCTTCTCTGACTGAAAACAATGCCTGCATCATGAACATTCCCCTTACCTCTGTCTGGTCTGTGCGTGAGCCCACATGTGTCTGCACAAGCAGTAAAAAGATTGTATGAGGCACAACAGCATGGACCAGATCACCTTTAAGCAAGGTCCACATCTGGCTCCCATCTGCTGTTGGCTGAGGCCACAGGAGGAAGAAAGCAAGCCACAGGAGGTAACCCAACACAGCCCCTGCCACCAAGAGGACCCTTGAAGGCTGGCCACAGCTGAAGTCGCTTTCCTACAAGCAAGCAATGCCCTGTAGTACACACACGGTGCTGCGTAAGAAAGTGACTGTTACAAAATCATTAGATAAAATTCATTCGCCCTTTCCGTGTTAATGACCTGATAAAAAAGCCAGAACTTATCCATATATGACCAGCTACGGGCTGAAGATCAGGTAGGAAACATGCTGGAAATTGCATCCAGGCAGTGTTTTGTTACACTTCCGAGTGCAGATTTTAGCTGCAGGGCAGAGAAGTGACACGTCCCTCATTTAGGTAATTATACAGGAGGTATCGCACACCGGTTTGAAAAGTAACTGAAGTCACCAAAATCTCCTTCCAAAACCACAGGAAAGGGGCTAGCATGAGGTAGCACAGTTGGCATCTGGACAAGCCTGCTGTTCCAGAGAAGTGTGAGAGACGGGCACCCCAACGACACGCGTGCTTTGTTGCCCTCTGCTGTTTGCTTGCTTTAGATTCAAAGCAAATTTTCTCCTTAGCTTCACCCCTGTGAAGCACGTTGCAGTCACAGACAACAGGAGCCAAGCAGCATGATGGTATATGATGTAATGGAGGGAAAAGCCGGGACCAAGGAGAGGTTTCTGCATTAGGAGTTCCCTAAAGTCAACCCAACAGCCTGCAGTAGCACAACGCGTAGAAGCGGAGGGCACCTTTCAGCAGGAAGCAACGCAGCCGGGTGATGGGAGGCAGGGGGAGAACTCAGCAGCCCCGAAAGCCAGGGCCACCATCTAAGTGCTAGACTCTGCCAGATTCTGTGAGCCCAGACCAACGCCGGCATCACTTTCCAGGCTGGATTAGCGACCCTTCACTAGCCCAGTATGTGCAGACAGGATTTTCACACATCAAGGGGAACGGAACAGTTTCAAAGCTTGGCAATTACACTAGTGCTGCTTGCTATGACTTTACGTCTGGAAACATTAAGAATAATTAGAAAAACGAGGAACTGACAGCACTAGAGGATACCCCAGCATCAGCACAGAGAAAGGTACCGTCCCATCTATCCTCAGTTGGTAAGAACCACCCTTTGTTCCAGAGTTCTGCAAGTTGTGGCAAGTTTGCTGAGGTGCAGTAGCTGGATGCTGCACCCCAGCTCCCTGGACTGAATTAATTGTGCATCGGTGCAGACACACCTGAACTGGCTGTGACAGGCAGCTCAGAAGCATCACTGGTTGTTCACATACAGCTCCCTGCAGGACTTGCCACTCCAGGTCAGTGCTCCAGGAGACCACAATGGTGACCCCCATCCCCTCGGACAGCCCTCGGTGTTCTAACTGCTATTATTTTTGCCTATACACTATTAGCTGTGGTTTTGCTTTGTTATACATTTCCTATTAGCCTACAAAATCGAGAGTTGACTTCACACAACCTTGTTGGCAGTTTCCACTGAATGTTTACTCCTGACTACACAAAATACTGACCAGCTCCTCTTCATCATTCAGAAAAAAAACCTGAGCAGGCACTCCAGGAATGGGGGGAAAAAAAAATAAAAATCAATTCTGATAGGAAGAGGTGAAAAAGCAAAGCAAAATCTAAACCCTACCCTCTCCGAGCCTGTAAAACTCCAGCAGGAAGAAATATCACACACTGCCTGTAACAGGCTGGAGCAAAAGACACATGCAAGCAAAGCGACTCTTGGGAATCTTACTGTAAACAGGAGACTGTGTACACCCAACACACTGCAAAGGAACAGCTAATCCCCGGAAAAATGTTAAAGACAGAGTGGTGCTTCTGCCAACATCTGCACTTGTTACTTGCTTAAGCAACTCTGCCTCCCATTCATGAAGTAGACAATTCCCATGAGGCTCCCTGCTCTTTGCTTTCAGGGGGAAAAAAAAAAAAAAAACAGAAGAGGAAAAAAAAAATTAGAGCTATGAATGCAAATCAGTCCATGAAAACAGTAAGTCCTTTGTGAAGCTGAAAGGTTGCCCAGGTGCCTGTTACACAGGAGCAGCTCTGGAGGAAGGTTCCACAATCTCCTTAGAGAGCATCTGATCCTGACTGTCCTTTGTCTTGCAAGGGATTCCCTATTGATAGGAAGCTCCTTTCGGGGAAATGCCATGGGATGTGCATGCTTGTGTGGTCAATATGTAGTTAACAAACGTTGCCCTCCAGTAGATAACACCCTGCCATCCTGCTCAAACTCAGCAAGAGTTGAGCTATTCCCAACTGTAACGCTACTCTTAATGCTGTTAGAAACATACAAGAAAAAAGAAAAACACACTTGAACCCAGTAATAAAATCCCACTGCTCCCCACATAAAACCAAACTCCAATCTGACAGGGAAGGACCTGCTGCACAAAATCATTCCATTCTTGTAGCTTCTTGGCCCACAGAGAATTGTGTTAGTTCAGCAGCACCACAGAAAAGGACCAGTTGCGGCTCCACTTTGTCTGATCCACACACAGACAGAATCACACAACCTCAGTTGAGCAATCAAGCTCAGATGGAAACACATTGGCATGTGAGGGTTGGACACACCAGCACTATATGATGCCTTCTCCTAAGGTCTCATGCAGTAGAGAAGCCAGGAATGAACTCAGTTGCTTTATTATTTTCACATCAACAGGAAATATAATTTGAATACAGGTATTTTTAAAACTAGATTTAATCAAGTGCATTTAGAAGAGAATTCACAATTTTCTGTACACAAATACAAGTATCTTCAATAGAAATTCCTTACATAAGATTAAAACTTGAGATGTGGTACAAATGAGCAGCAAAAAAAAAATCCCCCTCCACACACACGCTCAAGTCCACAGAGATAACAATATGCCTGAGAAATACCTAAGTCAAAGCTCTTCTGCAAAGCCAGAAACATGAGAGAACAGAGTGCAAGCATAGATTTTTTGCCAAATGGCTACTTAGCAAAGTTACAAAGTGCCCTAATAACATCCTAACAGCCACAGCTCGTGGCCTCATTATTAGGAAGCATTTGCTAGACGCTGACTTCAGCTTTAAGGCTCTTCTCCTACCCCTGCACTGCTGGCAGAAGGGGCTTTTCCCTCTCCACACATCTACCACCTCCTTGAACACATGACAAAAATTTTGTGTCGCCACAGCTGCTCCTCCAGATTTTAAGCAGGATACACGTTTATTTTCCTCTCTACACTCTTAATATGGGGACAGACGCTGCAGTACACTGGAAGGTTACCACGCACCTGCCCATCACCAACAGCTTGCCAGCAGAAGAGAGCAGTGGTCCCAAGACTCAGCTGCAGAGATCAAGTGTGCTTGCACAAGCACGTGGAACTTACCAACTCAGCCCATTTTCAGTATTAAGACAAAAAAGGATGAGACAGGTGTTTTACCAACCTGCTTGTTTACAGTGAAGCAAATTTACACTGGAAGAAATCTCATTATCTGCTCCATGGTTGATGAAATTGTCGCAGAGAATAGTTGAGGGCAGACTGGAAAGGAAGAACAGTAAATTCCTCCTCTAGAACAACCAAGTCCAGAAGAAAATGCCTGTTCACACCCCCAGCTGCTAAAACTACCCTGACAGAATTGGACAATTCGGGTTAGGCCTGACAAAAGGGCAGGGCTACAGCCTTTCTGTTGGTGCTCTCTTCTAGCAGATACCAACGTGCTTTGTTTTGGGGACTGAGTTTATTACCGAAAAGACAAAAATCCAGGGCTGGAATTTAATTGTTCTAAGAAATTCAACATGTTAATAGGGCAATTTTCCACATCTACTTTCAAGTCACAAGTCAGATTGCTACCTTCATGAAGTACCTTATCATCAGTTTTGTTGGGTTTGTGTTTAGAAACGTTATTACATTAAAAAAACTTCAATAATAACAGGTCCATAAAATTTGTCTCCTCCTGTTTCAACAACTAGAAAGAACTTGAATACACCATAAAACATTCAAATGAATTTTCAAAGTTCTTATTGCTTTACTAAACACTAAGGTTTAGCACACAGGTTTGAAGACCAAAGTTCGTAGATATGAGCTGTCATCACTCTAATACTTTTATAAAAGGTCTCATTAACATTTCCAGATAACGCTCTCTCAGCAAGAGTAAATTTACAAACGTACAGTAGTGCATGAAATAAGGAAGCTCACTAAAACACGCAAGAAAACCTCAGCAGGAAGTACAGGAGGAAAAAGCCTACTATTGTCATGGGTTGTGCAAATTCCTGCAAACTCTTCACAGCCAGAAATGCAATAAGGGCATGACATCACTATCTACTTTAAGAACTTGAAATTCTTTTGACTTTTTTTTTTTTGTAAGCTGTCTCTTTATAAAAAGAGACACATGTTTATATGCATCGTGGTGTAAATCACACTATTTCACTTGAAGCTGAAATGCACATTTATGTATCAATATACTGATGCGGTATATTTTACCTAGGAAAAAATATACATAGCATAGATTCTGAGCAGTTTCTACAGAGGGAACCTACCCCAGGGACTCCTTTGAGTCCCCTGTGCAATAATTACCATGTAAAGCTGACATCGCAGTCTTAAGCAGGACTCAAATACTGCAGGGGTCTTGCAAAGTCCTTTTGTTCTACAGAGATTTTTAGCTAGGGGATAACACCAGATCAGGGGATCGACCAGGTCAGCAAGTACCAATCAAGGATTTCAAAACTAGAGTGACATCTCAGAAATACCATATGGTAAACAAAGCCAAATATGCTTCATTACAGGTGTCAGCCTCAAGCTATTTTCACAACAGACAGAAGTTCACAGCAGAGACGAAGAGGTTATTGGCTTTACGAATAAGTATTTCAGTAGAACTTATCATTATACCATTTCTGAATACAAAGAAAATTAGCAGTCAATTTAAAACATTTGAATTTCACCCAGCTGATACTTCATTCCATTCATCAGATGTGGGGTGTTTTTTGTCCTGCTTTAATTTCCCTTTCTACGATGCCCTCTTACATGGTAAGTTGAAACACAAACATAAAATGAGATATCTGGGGTCTATGGCTTTAGTATTTAAATTAAATGCACCTGCCTTCAGGCCTTTTATCAAAGGAACTGGATACAAATTTACAAACAAGCATGGAAGATCTCGGAAAGAGAGATTTGGCAGTACAGACTTGGAGAAAACTCATGCTGTGTTTTTTGCCATCAGAACAACAGAAATTAAAATTACAATTAATCAGATGCATTTTCTAAAACACCAGAGTAATACCTGCAGATAAACGTAAAATAGCACAGGGCAGCCCTCTACAACTATGTTCAGGGAAAAACAAATTCTAGTCACAGAAACACCCCCAAAATAATGAAATGTCATTATGAAAGTCTCCATGAGTTTGTCAGTTGCTTAATTTCACAGGTTCCTAGCAATTCCTGTGTTGAATGTAAGGCCTCAATCCCTCAGGTAATATATTTATGTAATAATTTATCAAAATATTAAGCTAAGATTTTCAAAGTTACTTTTAGAATTGGTTTACCTTTATTTCCACAAGCCATATCAGTCACACACACACACCAAGCACGCAACCACGCAGTTATTTACTCTCACATCTCTCTGTAGTGACTCATGGCCATATTGAATTGGTCTGTTAGATTTCCAAAGCAGTCTCTATGGATTAATCACAACTACCATCTTTCCAACCATCCCGCCAGCGTTCATCCACACGAGAGCAGTCAAATTCAGATTTCCCCAGTTTCCTGTTCACTTCATTATGAAGAAGACACAACCACTGGGAGAAGTTATTTCTGTTGCTAGTATCAGGCTGATTTGTACGCAATCTGCAAACAGGGAAGAGGAAACAAATGTTACTTCTTTACAGCCACCAACTTCAATACCCAAAGCGGGCACCTAGCACACAGACAGCCAGAGTCGTCTTTTCTGCTATTGAGTCCTGACAGAGTTCTAAAGAGAACCCAGAAGAAAGCACACAGAAATAATTATCAGAGGCCAAACCTCCCCTATAAAATACTGATGGCTGCAGTTGGCTTTGGTTTCATTCACTGCCTAGTCTGGTCAACTGGAAGACACAGGAGTCAAACAGCTTATCTATGATAAAAAGCAGTAAGTACTTGAGCTTGTGGAAAACAGCAAATAATAAAAAACAAAAGGATAATAAATGAAAAAAACACTGAGCAGTTGTTTTGCCACGTGATGCCTGCTAAGTCAATAATTGGGGTTCAGACTTTTTTAGTGTGTATTCATCATCCAGAAAAGAGGAGTTGAAATTTTGAGAAAAAAGTCGACAGTAACAGGAGTAGAAAACTTTACCAAACATCACAGTCCATTTCAGTTTCTGCCTCCACTGCTGAGGTTGGCAATAGAGATTTTTCGGGGTAGAACAACACTTGCCTCCTGAAAGCCTAATTACTTCAAGTCCCAGTGTAATTCCATAACTAAGCACAACTCCAGTTTGAACCAGAAAATCCCAAAATCGCCTCAGGGAGGTCTTGGAGGCAGCACGCAACCTAACAGCATGAGAATAGGTATTTGTTTTCTGAGTAAATGTATCTCCGATTGATGCAATAATGGAAAAAATCACTTCAGGTAGCTACAAACCCCAACAGCAGGAAAAGCTGCTGATATGCAAATAGCTGCTGCAGCCCAGCATTTCAGGCTGGCCCCTTCAACAGCAGCCACCAAAAAAAACCCCAAAAAACTCCAGGATGAAGCAACTCACCTTTCTCTCAGATCCTCAGCGCAGTGCTCGCAGGGGTAAAACTTGGAGAAAAGGTTGATGAACTCTCTCATCTCCTTCTGCTGGGCACTGGTGGGGCGGTCGGGGTAGTAGGCTGCCATGGTGTGCAGGAAGGCCCAGGTGCTGCGGCCCAGCTGCTCGCTGTCAAGGGGACAGTTTGGTGGTGGCCCCTTCTCCTCTGCAACTGTCCCGTCCTGGAGCGGGAGAGAGGGTTGTGAGGGGGATGCCAGCGCTTGGTGTGAAAACAGCCCCTTTGCACTCAGGTGGGAGGTGGAGATGGGGGAACACAGGCCCTTCACACCCTCTGAGGGGGGGATAACGACAGAGCCAGCCTTCACACCCGGTGGGGAGAAGATGGAGGCCCCCTTCACACTCCCACACCGGGTAACCCTGTCCCTGGCTCCTTCACACCCTCAGGAGGCGGCCACACAGCCCCATCACACTTGGGGGGACAGGACAGAAACCCGTTCCACATTTCTCCGGGGGCTGGAGGTACGACAACCCCCTCAGGTCCCCGGAGATAACAGAGGGGGTTCCCCACGCCCCCCACTCTCCCCGGAGAAACCGCCGCCTCACCCCACCGCCGCCCGGGGCCGCCCGCTTCCTCTGCTGTTGAAACCAGCTCTTGAAATCCGTGCAGGCTCGGCACGGCTTCTTGGACTGCTCCTCCGCTCCAGAGCCCGCGGCGCCATGCGCGCCGGTGAAGGGGCCGCTCTCGGTGCCCGGGAACGGCGGAGCGCCGTAAGCCTGCCTGCCCTCCCTGGGCGCCGCCATCTTGGCGCCGCGGTGCACCACGGGCCGGGGCGGCAGCCGCGGGAGGCCGCCATTTGAATCGTCCCCGGTTCCCCTCAGGAGTGAGCAGCGCGGGGACCCGAGGCCTCGGGAGGGAGGGCCTCGCTGTAGCCCTGGTCGGGCGCTGGCTCCAGGGACGGGGCTCTTCCTGTGTGCAGATGAGGAGGCTCGGCCCGGGCATTCACCGTTAAACACCGAAGTGCACGTTTCTGATGCTTTTTGCCAATACAGCAGCAGGCTCTGGGTTTTAACGGTGTCGTTGAGGAGAACAGGGCAGGTTTTTCTTCACACAGCCCAGTGATGTGAGCCTCTTGCCAGCGCTTGTCCACCTGGCATCTCTGTGTGTGTGTATATATATATATATACACACATTGTGTGTGGCAGAGCTCATGGCACAGAGCAGCTCTCCTACGTGCCAGCAGTGGCAAAGGGCACCTTAGCCTTATCTCCAGCACAGAGATACAGTCAACAGCGTGATTTAAAGAGCAAACAACAGGCCGAGAGAGTTGGAGAAGCTCGGCCTGGAGAAGAGAAGGCTCCAGGGAGATGTTATTGTGGCCTTTGAGTACTTGAAGGGGGCTTATAAGAAAGATGGGGACAAGCATTTTAGCAGGGCCTGTCATAGGACAAGAGGTAACGGTTTTAAACTAAAAGAATGTAGATTTAGACTAGATATAAGGAAGAAATGTTTCACCATGAGAGTGGTGAGCCACTGGCCCAGGTTGCCCAGAGAGGTGGGAGATGCCACAACCCTGGAAACATTCACGGTCAGGTTGGTCGGGGCTCTGTGCAACCTGCTCTTGTTAAAGATGCCCCTGCTCACTGACAGGGGGTTGGACTAGGTGACCTTGAAAGGTCCCTTCCAACCCCAAACCATTCTATGATAACTCAATTCCAACTTGTACACCTATAGCAGAACACACCCATATAAAATTTTACATGTTTTGATACCTGGCTTGTAAAGCCGTATTGAGGAGGGATTTATTTTTATTTTTTTTCTGAGAGTGTTTGCACCTTTTACACAAGGGCAGGTACATCGAAGAAGCAAGGCCTTGCCTATGGCTGAGTGCAGCTGGGGTGAAAGAGAGCCCAAGGCCTTGCCGCAGGTCTTTGGTCTCCAGTGGACATTCAGCAGCTCTCCTGCTCTCCTTTTGCTCCTGGCGAGCCACAGGTTTTGTGAGCATGTGAGAATGGTGACCCAGCTCCAGTCGAACCTGGGTGATGGTCCAGCACGGCATCAGCTTCAGGGCTGGGTCTCTCACCCCTTGGAAAGGTTAATTCAGTGCAGCTTGGCTCCTTGCTAAAAGTGCAGATAAAACTTTTGACCGGTTTCACCACCTGAAGTGCGAGCGTAGTTCTTGATGGGCATCAGAAGATGAAAAGTTGGAGGGCAGCACAGATTTGCTCTTTTCCTTCCTTTTGGCTTGATGTTGTCACGGCATTAGAGGTTTTTAAGCCACAGGATAAGTCTCCCTCTGTGGCGAATGCACTCTAGAATGTGAATTTTCTATCCGTTTCCACTTTTCACCTCTTCATGCCCTGCAGGACACGTGAAAAATATGATCATTTTGTTTAATACAAACAAATGTATAGCCTGGGTGGAGGAGGACTAAAATACGATCTTAAGAAATCTCATCTTGGCTGGCTAGGGTAGGTTTTTGCGTCCCCTCCCTCCTTCTCTGTCCCTTCAGGCAGTCATGGCCTGGGACCCTTCTCCTTAGCAGCTCCTGCCCCTACAAAGAGTTATGTTTCTCCACATCCTATTCCTTCCAGGCTGTTCCATAGCCTGTTTGAAATGCATCTTGAGTCTTTTGCCTGTTTTTAAGTGCTGTCGTGTCGCCAATTCTGCCAAGACACAATTTGTGTGAAAGTTGCTGGAAAAATACTGCTCATTTTCAGCTGTTACCCCCTGATATATTTAACGCAGCATGGTGTAAAATGTTTAGTAGGTAATGCATCATTTTAGAGAAATGCTTCAAAGATTTGCCTTCAAAAATATTTAACAACTTAGAGTGCTTTACATGGAAATGGCTGATCTGTTTCCTGGTCTGTGTAGAACTGAGCTGACGATCTAGATTTCTGTCTTTGGGCCTCCTATTTACCAGTGCTCCGTATTTCTTTTATTTGCAATTTCGTGAGAACATTTATTTGCTGGTATTGGTGAGGGAGAGAGAAGAGACACGAGTAACTGATAGGATCTACTGAAATGGCTTTGTCTAAAGTTATAGACAGCTGTATATCTAAATTTTACACATGAAGGAAAGATGAAGTAGGGGAATAGACATTCTTTATGTTTGTTTTCTTTACCCACCAATAAATATCTAAATGATGTTGGTGACATTCTTTTTTATTTTTTAATTGAGGAAAAAAAGGTATGCTGGTTTCTGGAAGAGGGATCCGGGGAATTTCCTACAGCGTTTTATTGCTTAGCCTTCAAGCAATTAAATAGTTGCAGAGATGTTTCTAATTCAAAGCAATCTCCTTGTTCGGCTGTTAACAGTCTGTTTGCTTTCTTGTTAGTGATTTCATTTATTGGGGTCGTTAAAATATAAGCATGTCCTACTTTTATTTAAAAGGGGAAAGTTCATAACCTGGAAAGAAGCTGTTGCTTACAGAGGGATTTGTCAAGAAGGTGTCAAGACAATGGGGTCAGGCTCTTCTCAGTGGTGCCCAGTGACAGGACAAGGGGCAACGGACACAAGCTGGAACACAGGAAATTCCATCTCAACATGAGGAAAAGCTTCTTTCCTGTGAGGGTACAAAACAGGCTGCCCAGAGAGGGTGAGGTGTCTCCTTCTACAGAGATATTCAAAACCCTCCTGGGTGCGTTCCTGTCTAGACTGCTCTGGGTGACTTGGACTTGGCTTGGACTAGATGATCTCCAGACGTCCCTTCCAACCCCAGCCATTCTGCGATTCTGTGATTTGTGCTCAGTGTTGCTCCTCCTGCCCCTTTTCTGGTTGGCTGTAAGAGCAGAGCTGGCTATTTAGGAAAAGGTGCTCCCCATTTTCTCCCTTTGCTCTCTTGGCCAGCGTTATCTAGTTTCAAAGCAGGCAAGGGAAAAAAAATGGGGAGATGCTCAGATTGAAATCAGAGAGAGGAAATCCACTTTCCTGTCTCTAATTGAATCCGAGTGCAGAGCCTAATTAATACTGACACATGAGCTTGGTGGGATGGAGCTCTGGGGCAAAGGAACTGGTGGTGAGCCCCAGCCAGCCCTCTGTGGTGCAGGAGCTGGTGATGGGGTGGAGCCTGTCACCAAACGAGCTCCTAATGAAGACCCCTCCTAAAAGCAGCTGCTTCTTGGGGGTAGGGAGCAGAGCACAGCTCCGTCCCGTGATGCCCGGACGAGGCTTCCTCCATCCATGGTCCAGGTGCCTGCTAGCACCTTGCAGTGCTCCTGGGCCGCGGGCACTGCCAACAAAGCACCTATTTTTCAATTACTTATGTCTGTGAGACCAGGCTCACTGAAGTCTGCTGCATCGGTGCCTCTTCTGAACAGCTGCGTAAGCTGTGACTGGAATAGGGCAACCTGCAGGATGGCAGTGACGGTAATTACCAGGAAGCATTAGCAAAACCCGCGCTCGAGCAAATGAAAAGGGTGTGTTTGCATTTCTCAGAGGAAGACTTCTGTTTGATGTTCTGCTATTATCTTGGCACTCGATAAACAAGAGCTTGGTAACTGGCAGCTGACAGTGGGTGCATGTGGACGGAAGAAGAAACGGGCTGGCAACGGGAGATGACCCGAATTTGAGGCCAGATACGCATCCTTCTGCTCGCTCTCTAGCAAGAGGTTGGCACCTGGGGACAGACACCCCCCTCGGGATGGACACCTCCCTGGTGATGGACATCCCTTTGGGGATGGACCTTTCCCTGGTCCTCTGAGCCCTGTAGCACCGCGGCCAGAAAGTCAAGTCAGGATGGGCAAAACGCAGGGCACAGGCATACCCAGACCCGGCTTCGGATGAGGACAAATGCCTGAGCTTAAGAACAGCTCCTGAGAAAAGGAGGGGTGGACCCAAGGAGAGGTGGTCCCAAGGAGAGGAAGCCCCAAGGAAAGGTGGCCCCAGGGAAGGGTGGTCCCAAGGAAGGGTGACCCTAAGGAGGGGTGGTCCCAAGGAAGGGTGGCCCCAAGGAGGCTTCACACAGCTCTTTTCCCAGCAGTGTGGCCCCAGGCTACAGCAGGGTGCTTATTATGTATGGATATGATTATATCTACAGAAAGGCTGCTAATTTTCAAGGATAATGGGCTTAGCAACCAGAGAGGATAGAACTCACTGTCTGCACAGCCCACTTTCTAGGATGCAATGGAATCGTAAAGTGTGATCGCCAGCAGAGCCAGTGAGCCCGGACTGCCTGCTGGGATGTGTTCCTCTCCAATACTGCAGTAAAATTTAGATTTTGACAAGAGAACAAGGAATAATACTCACAAAGCCACCTTCTTCATTTGGGAACATAAACACCACTGACTTTTCACTAATTTCTAACTATGCATTTATTTTAAGTTTCTTGGAAAATACCTCTCGGGATTCTTACCG
This sequence comes from Arenaria interpres, assembly GCA_013399435.1. Classification (NCBI taxonomy): domain Eukaryota; kingdom Metazoa; phylum Chordata; class Aves; order Charadriiformes; family Scolopacidae; genus Arenaria; species Arenaria interpres. The sequence continues at coordinate 312,452 of VXAK01010300.1, read as the reverse complement.
TGTTTTTTGTGATGGTTTTATAGGCACCTCCAGTCAACGTAACTGTTGCTCTCTCCAAGGGAATACAGCAACAGGAAGCCGATTTATATTTACATGGAAGGATGGGAGCCTAAAGTCCAACCAGTTACAACGCCAGCATCAGGAATTAGTCATGCAGTTGTTTGTGAAATTACAGTCAACTAGGAAATAGCAGCATCAAAAAATAATGTGTATTTCCAGGTAAGTGAATCATATTGTAACAGCTTTGCTTGTATGCAAGAAACACATCACCTTCGAAATTTCCCAAGGCACGAATTTGTCTCCCAGTTATCAGGAGGGAGCCTGCTGCCAGACTGACACGTTTCACTGCCGGGGAACGGGTGAGACATCGGTCGCAGTTCAGATCCATCCAGAACTATTAAAACCTGTTCAAAACAGTCCGAGGTGTAAGACTTCATACGGACTACACCGCGACTCTTCCTTGCTCAAATCTGGGGGTCTATACCCAGCGACTGCAGTACATTATTTTAAAGTTTGTGCTGTGTGGATCCTCTTGCTGAATAAAATGAGAATTCTGAACTAGCTGTGTATATATCTGCAATGGCAGGGATAGGGAGAAAACCAAATTATTCTGTGCAGGTTGGTACAGCCAGTGCTCTGACGCTTGTGTCGTGCTCCAGTCTCTGTCTCCCACATCCCAGACTCTCCGAGCATCCGTGGAATCAGTTAATGCATTCTGAGCACAAACACGGCAAAATTGGTTTTTTCCTTTTGTGCTCTTGAAAAATAAAGCACAAAATCTTCAGCCAGCTGCTCCCATTCCTCTCGGCCTTGTGAGAGGAGAGCCCTCTGCCCTCTGCGAACGGCAGGAGAGTTCAGGGTGGGCTCCACCATGGACATGGGCTTCTGCTGCTGCGGCAGAACTGACTGCCCAATAGGAGCACCCTTTGTTTTAGTAAGAAGACGCTATTTGAAGTTCATTTAAAAATGTTGTGTGGATTTTGTGGGTCTTTCCTTATCAGTGTCTCCCATTTTCGCCTCCTAAAAATGAATGACCCTGTTGCTACAAGAGCTGTGCTTTCAAAATTGCTTGTCCTGTGGGAGGACAGGTACAGCTGGAGGTTTCTTGTCTTTTTCCTCATCCATTTCCACCTCTCCCTGGTTGTCGTGTGATTCCGTTTTCTAGAAGCAGATCAAAGCATGTGGACAGTAGTAAGTCTCAATCACCGGTGGAGGAAGAGATTCCTCAGATCACAATTGCCATGAAAATGCATTCAATCGTTAAGAATTAAACATTAATGAAACAACACTTCTCCTTCCACGTTACTCTTCTCCCCGCCAAGCTTTGGAGTGAAGATTAAATATTGTTTTCGGGGGAAGGAACATAAAGGTCTTGCCTTTGGTCTTTTAGGTGGACTTTTAACTTGAGCTCCAAGAGCTGATGGAAACACCAGGAGAGATAAGGCACTTTGCATATTCTGCCTATGGATGGCTGTGGGGAATGAGGAAGGGGTAAGAATAGCAGAGCACTTCTCTGACTAATCTGGGAGGAATACAATGGTGTTGTCTCTGATTAGGCTTTGCCATATTTAGCATGAGCTAAGAATAGATTTTGCCTAAGTGAAAACAGTATTTCTACGTGTTCGCCGGCACTTGCTCCGCTTGCCGTGGCTGTACAGGTTGTGTCGCTGGGGTTTTCCCCTGATGGATTTCGGAGTGTGCGGGGCCTCCTGGAGGCTGAAACCCCTCGGAAACCAAACCCCAAACCCTGCCTTCCATCTCTCTTCACATCCCATAGACAGGTCCCAGCACGAACACCGGCTGCATTGGCCTCATACCATGCAATGAACTCATTAAACACCTTTTTTTTTCCTTTTTTTTTTTTTTTCTCTAGGAAATGATGCAGAAAATTTTCTCGTGTGGGGGCTTAAGTTACATTCTCCTCCTTCCTGCAAGTTTTCTTCTTGAATCACGTTTTTGCCCTTTGCGTAACCTTAATAAAACACACCACTTCTATAAAGGAGCTATGAAATTATTGCAACAAGTGCTTGGTAAACAGGGGCCTGTCTGTCAAGGGCATTTCAAGGAAAATTTACTCCGTTGCTTTAACCCCGCTCAGCCAGCAGCTGTGAGGTTTGAGGGAGTTTGATGTGCTGCCGTGATTTTACACCAGCCATCTGGCTCTGTCTGTGGTATCAGTGACCCGAGGGGACAGGACCCCCAGTGTTGTGCTGGAGCGTGTCCAGAGGAGAACCACCAAGCTGGTGAGGGGTCTGGAGAACAAGTCCTATGAGGAGAGGCTGAGGGAACTGGGCATGTTTAGTTTGGAGAAGAGGAGGCTGAGGGGAGACCTCATTGCCCTCTACAGCTCCCTGAAAGGAGGTTGTAGAGAGGTGGGTGTTGGCCTCTTCTCCAGAGGGAATAATGACAGGACCAGAGGAAATGGTCTGAAGTTGCGGCAGGGGAGGTTTAGATTAGATATTGGGAAGAATTTCTTTACTGAGAGGGTGGTCAGGCACTGAAACAGCCTGCCCAGGGAGGTGGTGGAGTCGCCACCCTGGAGGTATTTAAGAAACGTGTAGAGATGGCACTTAAGGGCACGCTCTAGTGCCCAAGATTGTTAATTTGTTTCTGGTTTTGGTCCTCCTAATTTCACTGAAGCATTTTTCAGTGGGCAGCGGAATCCAATTCCACTCCCCTGGAGTGGGATTCGTGCTGAGATGGGAGGGTGGCAGAGGAGAGCAGAGCAGAGGGGAGAATGACAGCCCCTCTCTACATGCTGGCTCACAGCGATTGCGTGGAGTTCCCTTGTGAAAAAGGCAGGTGAAGGGCTTGTAGAAAATGAGCACTGCCTTTTGCTCAGAGTCTTTCTGAATTGGATTCCGCTGCCCACTGAAAAATGCTTCAGTGAAATTAGGAGGAAATGAAATACCTTCTTCTGGATTAGATATTGCAAAATCTCTTACCCCAGCCTGTGTGAAAGTTCAATTGCTTCCTTTGTTTAAGAGGTGAAGGATATTTTTGTCAACTCCAGTGTTTGATTTTTTAAATTATTTTTAAACAAGAGTCTGTTTCTCTATTTATTGGAAGTCTAAAAGCTCTTTGTACTCTTAAAATCAGCTTTTAGCAGCTGGGCTTTTCATTAAAGGTGCTGATAGGTCCTGTGTTATTGCAGGTGACCTTCAGGAACAACAAAGGGCAGGTTTTGATCCTGAAGGTGATGGTGGGAAAAGATGCAGCTCTCCTGCCGGCGTTGTGCCAGCCGAGGGCCCCCCTTGGCTGTGCCCGTGGCTCCTTTCCATATCTCTTTCTTGCAGCCGTAGTATCTCAAGGGTGGTTGGAGGATTTTGTCTCTCTTTGCCTTTCCCTGCTGAGCTTGCAAGAGGTCAGCGAGTCTCACCTCTAGCAGTTCCTCCCATTCGGGGCATGGAAAGAGAAATGCCTGATTTAGAGTCCAGCACATCTGCAGCCGTGAGATGTGCAGGTCACTAACCAGCCCAGACCTGGCTCCTGTGCGTGGTAAAGGCTGTTCGTAACACGGCTCCTTCTCTTTTGTGTGTGTGTGCATTTGTGACGCGGCCATTGCTTGTGTGACTTGGAAAATGGCTGTGTTGGAGCTGGAGAAAAATTGCCTGTGGCTACCTCCGAGCATCCACACGCTCAAACTCTGCTTCTGGCTCCCCTTGGATGGAGTGAGGGATTGGTCCAGGCTCTTGTCCCACCTGCTGTACTCTGGTAAAACACATCAGATTAAGTTATTCCTGATCTGTACTGAAAGGAAAAGAAAACTGGACCCCAAGGGTTTATTTGTCATGGAGATTTTATACTCAGTGGAGGGAAGCTGGTCTTGTAATGGAAATAGCAGAGGGAGCAGCCTGGGTGGCCAGGGGGACTTCCTGAAACCACTGGATGACCTGCCCTGTCCTTCAGACCGTGGGCTCTTTTGGGGCAGGGACTCTGGTGTGACTCCCCATGACCATACCTTAGTCATTTTCTGTGACACAAACAGCATTTCATGTACCCAGAGCAGCTGTTTACGGCAGTGGTGATGCTCCCCGAGGAGCAGGAGGCCCAGCTCCACCTTTGCCAGGCGTACGTGACTTTCTTGGAGCAGGCTGCAGACCAGCAGTTCTGCAGAACTGCAGTTTGTGCCGTTAATATGGAGGGAAACTTGTGCTTCCTTGATATTGTCAAACCCGGGCAGTCCCCTCCTATATATTACTTGTTAATTTATGACCTCATTTGTACCCTGTAAAACAACTACAGAAAAAAGTGACTGCTGTCCTCATAGCCTATGAAAATAAATACTGGTGATGAAATAGCAGCGCCCAGCTATACTGGCTGAATTTTACTTTTTCCAGGCATACCACTCCTACCTGCCAGTTAATAATTACATATAAGGAGGTACCAATTTATGGCAGGATAATATGGAAGTAGTAGAAGAGATAAAGTAAACTTGACGTAACGTCAGGGAAATGGCTTTGGTTTGGGGCTTTTTTGTAAGCGTGCTCAAACTTATCCAGCAAGGAAGTGGAATTAATGGCCTCTTCTGATCAGTTATCCATCCTTCCCAAGAGAAGCGGCCCTTACCTGTCAGGGTTTTGGGAAGGAGGAGCAGTTACACCGTTGAGGAGCCCTTGTGCTGATCCAGAGGCAACCTGGCACAGCCCTGCCTCAGGTTTCACAGACAGCGTCACTCTGGGCTGTATGATGTGACTCATTAGATCAATCTCTTGGGCAGTTTCTTGACATGAAACTCGACAGCAACAAGACAATGATACTTGATACTCGATAACAACTGCAGAGCCCTGACTGGAGCTCTCTGGGATGACACCCAAGGTGTCATTATCCCCGAGCAGGGCCTGGCCATTCTTCCCCCCATACCTCTCTTCTGCATTGCAGTGACCTTTGTTTCTACAATACGCTTTCTCAATAAGTAATTATCGAGGTTTGAGTAGTTTTGCTTTATCCGAGATGCCTGTCACCAGCCAATCTCCCCCAGAAAATCAGCTCTCCAAACTGCACGACTGGTTCTTCAGACCTGCAGACCTCCACCTTTCACCTTCCTGGTGTAACATCTCATCGTTCGTTTTCCACACCGCCCTTCTGCTCGAATTCTGAGAAGGGTGAAATTCGGCAAAGCCTTTGAAACTAGCAACTGGCAATTTCACTGACACCCACAGTACCTGTGGACATGGAGAAACGTGCTGCCTCAACCTCCCCTGGCCATCTCCCATGCATACACAGATTGCAGCTCCTCCAAGATCTTTATTGTCTTTAGCCTTGCCTGTTAAGAGTAAATATGTTTAAACTTTTACGGTCTTGGAAATACGTTGCATTTTGTGTTTACTCTGAGACGGGAAGCCAACCAAATGTACTTTATTGAATGTCTTGGTTCCAGCAATCGCCGAGAGCCACACGACAAGCTGTGTAAAGGTGAGCTTGGCCGAGGAGAAGCCTGTGAGCGTGGACATGATCACAGGGAGTTGGCGAAGGGCTTTGCCACCTCAGAAACTGCCACCTTCTAGATAAGGATGATTGTAAAGAAGAAACTCGCTGGATGAAGTGATTTCCTCTCTGTCCATAACACTCTTTACCTTTTGAACCCGGTAGATTTAACAGCACGTGCTTTTTCTGGACCCTTTGTGAACAGAGGGATGGAGGGTCCGATTCTGGGACAGTTGAGGACAGCGAGCTGCTTTGCATCGCCCTTCCGTGGGGCAGCTCCTGTCTGGCTCCCTGAGCCAGGAAGTACCCTGGAGATGCCATCAAAGGGGTTTTCCCACCAAACCCGTGCACGGGACCAAAGTGCTCTCTGTACAACCTTTGCTTCCCAACAGAGGACAGACATCCCGCAGCAATAGATCAAACTGCCACAAAACCACTTCCTTTATCCCCAGAAACGGCCGTCCTGTTGTGCAGGAGCAGCCTCACGTGCTCATGAAATGCAAACCAAGGCCCTGCTCACCATATTTTCTGGCCGTCGAGAAGGAATCTTCTTTGGTTTCCATTTCAGATTCTGGGGTTTTTTTTTTAGTAGATGAAAAATCACCTGCAGCTGTTGCTGAGGGTTTTGAGACACCAGGTGTAACTGGAAAATGAAAGGCAAAGCAGTGCTGAGCCTCTCAATTTGGGCTCCAATAATTATAATGATTTAATTTAGGCTTCATCAAAGAAGAGGGGGAGGGAGGACGGAGAAGGCGGTTTGATCACACAGAGGCCCATCAGCCGAGTCATAACCTGAGGCACGCTGAAGGCAGCAGTTCAGCGAAAGGACAGGCTTTCCAGGGCTGCAATTACCGGTCCAGCAGTGCCTCCGGGCAGTGGGAGCTAGTCCATGGGAATTGCTGCTGGTTGCCCTGGGTGGGGATGGACACCTGGCTTGATGCAAGACAGAGCACGGGGCACTTGGAGCTGAGTCTCCATCGCGTATTTACAGCTGAGAAGCTTTGGGACTTTCTCAGTTACAGCCCAGGGATGTGTTTGTTCATCCTTTGCTACAACAACATCAGCATCTCCCACTAATTTCTGAGAGCATGCAAATACTGATACAGCTACCAGAAATCCATTTAAAGTGAAGTATCTTAGCAGATGGGACAAGGCAGTAAGGAGAAGAGATTTGTCACAGCTAGCATGCGTGTCGAATTGTGCCTGATTTGTGCTTGACAACAAGCCACGTTCCTAACCGGTTTTTGGGACTGGTGTGAGGGCAGCTCAAACTGCGGGCAACTCCATCAGTTACGTCTGTGCAATATAGCTGTAAACACAACACATCCACCCCTGGAAACAGACTTTAGTTCACAGCAGGTGTTGCTGCCCCAGTGACCTCCCCAACACCCAGGGACGATAACCGAACCCAGCCGCAGGGCCAGGCTCTCTTACTGGCATTATTCTAGTAAGGACGTGATAAGATAAGATGCTGCTTCTCCCCAGCTCTCTGAACTATGCCCCTCTGCTCCTGGCAACATTTGCATGTCCAAAGCACGGGGGAGCAGGTAAAAGGCACGCGGTAGTTTGTCAAATTACGGAATTTCTGCCCGCGTTAGTGGGCGGAGGAGGAAGCGCCCTGCCTCCCGCTCCAGCGTATTTAACGGCGGGAGTCGTGCCCGGAGCCACATCTCTGCTCAGGCTCCAGCTGCCCTGGGAAGGAGAAGCAGGTTCGGGGAAGATGAGCTCCAGCAGGTACCCAGTGGATGTAAAGGCTGTTGGCTTGATGCAATGTGGAAAGCAGAAGGTACTTGAATTTTTAAATTTTTTTTCTGTTGGATTTCTTTTTTCTCCTTAAATATTTACAAATTGGGAAACTAGAGGGCTTTTTGAGTGACTCTTATAGGGTGATACTTACTCATTTCGCTGCAGTGTTGGGATTAGAGCCTTGTGATTTAGGACAGGGGTCTCGGACTTGTTTTTTAATGGTTTTAATATCATAAAAAAACGGTTATCTTGGATTCTGCTGTCCGTCTGTTCACAGTGTCATAAATTTCCTCTGGTTTTAATAATGATTACCCATTTGGGGCCCTAAAATTAAGGAAATATTTTTGTAGGTCTTATATTTTATTTAATTTTTTCATGTGACAATCTTGCAGCCTGAAGCCAGAACTCAGCCACAGGTCCAAGCAAATGCTGACTGCTTGAAAACATCCAATATTGAACACTTAATTAAAAAAGAATGCACTCTTTCCCCTTTTGTTTTTACAGAAATACATGATGTCTGTGTCTTGGTCAGATCAGAACAAAATTCTCATCTACCGGACATTTGAAGACTTCAAGACTTTCCATGTAAGTAAATATTTCCCTGAAAATAGGATTCTGGTCCTGGGGAGAGGGGAGGGAGCCCAGCTGTGTGTCAGGGCTGCAAAGCATCACCGTTGTCTCCTCCTCCTCACTTTTAGAAAGAGCTGAAGAGAAAATTCCCCATCGAGAGCGGCTCGCTCAGGAGATCTGACCGGACGATACCCAGGTTTAAAGGTAAGGAGAACAAATCCCTGATGGACCAACAAACAAAACAGATCTGTTGGGGACAGTCATAACTGATGACACAGACTTCAGCCTCTGAGTCTGACCTTCCCGTGGAACAGACTAACAGCTCACTCCTGCTCATGCCATAATACTGCTGGGTTACATCAATGTGCTTGGGTCTATTACTGACTTAAAATAACCCAGCAAGCCTATTTTAATAAATAATTGCACCTGGTAAATTAATATTACACTTTAAATATTGGCCCAGAGCTCCTTGCAACATTTATATGTGAACAAAGATAAATTCTAGCTATTAAAAAAAATTGTATCAGGAGCTATTGAAAAGGACAGGGAGGCAGAGGCAGCTGCTGTCTCAGCTTCTTAAAGTTTGGGCTTGTGTGGGGAAGGGCAGTAGGTGAGGACACACTCCTGCTCAGGCAAAAGATGCTGCTCTCAAAGCATCCAGATCCCTTGTTGTCTTACACCAACTTTGCTTTTGTTATTTTAAAGATGTAAACACGAAGCACAGGAAGAGTGGGAAAATGAACTTGTGCCTGGAGATACTGAAACTGCTGGAAACCTACTCCCAGGAGCTGCTGAAAACAGAGGCTAAAATCTCCCAGGGTGGAGATGTGATTCGGTTCTTCAAGGCACAGACCCAAGACCTAGATCCTTCCTTTCCTGAAAACAGGTGTGAAATCATATTTGTATCTTTTATTTATATATGTCTTCGTGAAACAGAAAGATGTTGATTTTGATGCCTAAGCTTTTCTTAGCCTACTGCATAGATGATTTTACCAAAACAATTACTAAACTCAACCTTCCATGTGAGTTTTCAGTAAACTGATATTAAACTTTGTTTTTCAGTGTTGTGATCATGCCATCCGAAATCGGAGGGGGGAAGAAAAACCAGCCAGGGCCGCAGCTCTCTATTACACGCCCTCAGGTTTCCCAGAGCTACAGATGCATCGAAACCTTTGAAACCAAAGACACAAAGAACCAGAAATTCAAAGTTGCTACGAAGGAAATTGTTGAAGTGTTAATCAAGGACATGACTGGTACGTTTGATAGGGATTCTTCAGTTTCAGAGATGGATGGTATAGGTTGATTCATAGCTTGGCAAATGCCCAGTCGGTACCATCTGGGGTGCGTGTGGGTGTCTGTACATGGGGTGTGTTTACCCAGATTTATCAAAGAACAAAGTGTCAGCGTGGCATCTGTCAGGCACTGAGCTGCTTTGCATGTTGTCCCTGTCTCCTGTGGCAGAGCAGCCCCTACCCCGGGATTATGGTCATCTGTCTATGTGCAGGCTGCTAAAAAACTCTTTTTTTTCCCTGGTTGCTGCAGGATGGTGGCTAGTGGAAAATGCAGACAAGCAGATAGCTTGGTTCCCAGCCTCCTACCTGGAAGAGATTGATGCCCACAAGGACACCCAGAAGGTCTTGAGCTCAAAGGAGGATGGTAAGTTTGCTTCTGCCTCCCTGGGACACCACATTCTTCTTTCAAAAACGAGTTCTGTAAAATACCCACCGCTTTAACCACTGCTTGGAGTCACCTCCTGGATCTCTGACCCTTCTGATCAGCTCTCCTGTCAGCTGTGGGTCCCTGAGCAGATCAGTCACTCTCAGGAACACTTGCCCTGCAGCTCTCGCTTGCTCCCCAGGGCTGCTGAGCTGGTGGGTCACAGGGATGGAGGCATTTTTTCCACAAGGCAAAACCAACCTCCCCTTCTCTCTGCAGGCAGCCTGTACTTCGTTGTGCGGGACTACGAGTCTCAGAAGGCAGACGAGCTCTCGCTGAACAATGGCGTTGTCGTGGAGGTAGTCAAGAAATCTGACGATGGCTGGTGGCTGATCCGGTAAGGAGGCTTTTCCGAAGCTCTTGTTCCCCAAGGGAGCCAGTTACCTGTCGCAGGTGCTTCTTGCCTGCTCCTCCCCAGGTGGGGTGCAGAGGAGCTCCCCGAGTTGACCATCCTTGGCTAGGGGTGGTTTTCCTCTTCCTCATGCCCCATGTACAGCGTTGGGCTGAGTTCTTACCTCTTCCCCCAGGTGCTCTGCTCCCTCCCCTTGGTCGGAGCTGGGAGAAGGGCTCTTTTCAGTGTTGCTTTTCATCCTTACCCCTCAGATACAACGGCTGTACTGGCTACATGCCCTCCATGTACCTCCAGCCCTACAAGAATCCTCACCACAAGCTCCAGACCATCATGACCTCCGGGCTCAACATCTCCACCCCGAACCTTGCCTCCTCTCTGACAGCTCCTCAGCCCCAGGCTGAGGCCACGGGACAGCACAGGATACGGGATTGCTCTTCCCCTGACCAGACTGAAGAGGACATGAGCTCTCTCAGAAGCAGATCAAGGTCTCTGCCCAGGGCCAGCTCCACCCCAGACCTGGAGTCAGACAGCTCATCCCTCAGCTCGGGGAGCGGCAGCGAGCGGGACAGCCGGCTGAACTGGAAGCCTGAATTGTCAAGATCTCTGCCCGAAGTCGAGCAGGCCAGGAGCTTTCCCCTGGAGCATACTTTGGCCATGCACAGCAGCAAGTCCCCACACCTCACCCACAAGGACAGGAACGATTCTGGCTTCGTGGAGTCATCTGATCTAAGTCACTCCCTCACTGACCCAGACTTGGCCACTTGCATCCCCAAGGTGCCCGTGCGCCCCTCAGCTCATGAGATCCTCCAGAAGTGCAGCACCATGACAAAGCGAGCCGTGCAGAAGTCTTCCACCCGGCCTGCCCTCCAGACTCTGCCCCCGAGCGTGCACTAGTGCCCACGGGGGAGGCACGGACCCGGCCCTGGGCCAGCACCACGACCGAGAGCCAGGCTCCCTCCTCACTGATGGCCCACAGGAACCTGGGCAGTGGTGTGGGCAGTGTCAGGGCTTGGGACTTGTTGCTTTCCAAGGACAAGAATAGATTCTGACAGAATTTGCATGCAAACATTGCTGCCCTGGGTAACAGTGACCAGTGCCGCAGCTCACACCGGGAGGTTGGGGAGCCAGGAGGGGCTTTACTGGAATCGGGGGATTTAGTGGCTTAACTCATCTGCGGATCTGGCAGCTCCTCTGTAAGTCAGTGGTCACTTTGGATTCAGTTCTCCCTCGGGCAGGTGTTTGTCCCACGGTGCAGTATGTGAAAGTGTCCCAATCCTCCTTGCGTTATTCCCCGCGGCGGGGTAGCTGTCAGCGCTGCAGCCGCCCTGCGGAGTGACACCCGGGCAGAGAAGCGACAGAGTCACCCAGAGCTACAACTACTGGTATGGGGTAGCGATGGGATGCTGCAGCCATTTGAATATCATTTATATGAACCACTTATTTTATGTATTATTTTTTTTAAACTCTTCGCTTTTTGGTGTTTGTCTGGGGTTTTGGAGGGGTGGGTTTAAAGGTTAGAACTGGCCATCAAATATACGAATGGGCTGGATCTGCCAAACGGCCGAGTACAAAAGCCCTGGTGGCTGGGACCCTCATCTCTGTTTCCTACAAAGATGTCTGTGCGGGCACAGAAACAAAAGCGGGTGTAGTACAGCTTGTTTCCCAACTGGGTAAGGGGGGCAGAGTCATTTTTATGAACAAAATATTCTCCTTTCAAGGGGGTCTGGTAGTTACTGAAACTAACAATTCTCATCCTAAACTCATTTTCTAAAATAGAGTTAGAAAAATAGTTATAGGAAAACTTAAGACTTTTATATAGATGTCTATCTTTAATTTTAGTTATTCTCCTAGGTATCTGTTAATATTTTTGAAACAAGCAATTTAACTTGTGGGGTGTTTATGTTGTTCTGAATTTTATACGGTTTACTACATTTATTTTAGAGACTAAAATAAAATACATGTAAATATCTATGAAGGCTGCTTGTTTTTTATACTTCAAAAACTTGCCAGCTGGGGAACTAAAACTGTGATTATCTCCCTCCCAGACACCAACATTCAGGGCAGGTAGAGGTGAGACCTGCCTTGGCCCAGGCTGCATTCTGCCCAGGCAAAGAAAATATGCAGTGACACAACACTGATCCCTACACACTGCCTCGCTGGGCTCTGGGATACGATACAGCATTGCCTGTAGTGTCTCCCAACTCCAGAAAGTCTATAAATCCCCAGGAAAGACCAGATGCTTCTTCTTCGTGGAGTCATGCCTTTTCTTCAAACTACGTGCCATTTAAGAGCTTGAAAATTCAGGGCGTGAAAACAGAAAAGGAAACCACAGCTTGGCCAGAGGAATGATCTCTTCCCTCTCACCAAGCCCTAAAGAGACTGGACTTGTTTTAGAAATTCAAACTTCGAAAATTTATTATAAAATACAGGAACAGTCCAGTTGCCGTACCTGATGGGAAGGCACTTCAGACTTTCCCCTCCAGAAAGAGCAACTGGTGGGAGGAAGGTCACAAAGTCATGTCTTCCTGCTGGGCTGTGTCAGCCAGCCTCATGTTTTGCCACATGAAATCGATGAACATGGAGGCCTGTAACAAACGGCTCAGTCTCTGAAAATGTCGCTCTGCAAAGAGAAACACCATCATTGGCATCACAGAAAAGCTCACCAAAACGGGGAGAAAAACCTCCCTTCTCTTAAGATCAAGGCAAACGGGGAATATTCAGAGCACAGGAGGTGTCAGGTCACAGCCCGTCCCTGCAGTGTGACCTACCGGTGTAAGGCAGCAGGGACTCCACAGCAGATTTAATGCCCGAGTACTGCAGGAGGTTGTCCGGTGCTTCGTGCTTCAAGAGGGTTTCCAGGACAGCTTGAGCCTCATGGCAGTTTCGAGAGTTCGTATTCCATGTCACCGAGAACGCTAGCACCGCCTCTAGGGAGGAAGGAAATTGTACAAGCCGGTTGTGCCGGGGTGCTGGCACGCAGGAGACGCCAGGTTCAAAAGCATCTCTTCTGTCTCACAGCGGTTCAGCTCCCACAGACCCTGACAGACAAGCCCAGAGGGGCAGGACAACTCTGCACCAAAGAGATTCTTGAGCTGTCACGTTGTCTTGAGCTGAGAAACATCCCAAACAACAGGGGGTAAGGCCAGGCAAAGCCACTCACACAAGCTCAGAGCTGTAGCACCATAACAAAGAAGGTGGCCTTGGGCAGCAGTCCTGCTTTGGGAGCTCAGTGGTAAACACTGAGTCTAAGGAGATTCTTCTCCTTTTAATTTCAATTGAGAAAGCCCCTAACCTGAGTGGTTTTACCATTTTAAACCAAGTTGCAACCAACCTTTCTGATCCTTCCGCAGCCGAACAATGTTCTCTTCCAGGCGCTTCCTCCCGTCAGTTTCCTTGAGGATGGCTGTGGAAAAGAGAAATGAAGAGCCGATGCCAGGAGTCTGGCCCACGCGCCGAGAGCGGGGAGACCATTGGTTATCAAGGGCAACTTCACTGAGGAAAACAGGAGCCACCAGAGAAAGGGAAAACTGAGGCTTTCAGATAATTAGACTTTCTAGACTTTGTCTACCTGGAAGAGATGATCTAGAAGGCAGAAAGGGCAGAAAAACGCCTTCAGAGCACAACGTGGACTCACCTTTGACCACCATCAACACCGTGTGCGGACGATCCAGAGAGATTGCCAACCCTAAAGCTTTGAGGTATCTTTTCTCGTGAAGCAGGTTAGAAAGCTCTTGCTCCCTGGAAGACAAATCAGGGTCAAGAGAGTGGGAGAAATATTTGGTTGGTGGAAAAAAACTGCTATACAGAAAGCAGCAGATTTGGCAACAATAGCGTGCAGAGGTTTAATGCCAAGAAGTTAATAAGACTTGCCAATTAATGCCCCAGTGCCCTCATTGTGCAGATAATTACCCTGGCACATTCAAGGGCTCCCCGAGCTATTCAGTGCTGGCTGAAGCAGGAGAAAGTGAAAGTAGCTTTTGACAGTTTGACTTTGCTTATCTTAGCAGTGCATAAACAAGAAACTAATCAATTGTCAGGGTGACAGTATTATAGCACGGCTTTGCAGGAACTAAAGATAAACTACAAAGAAGAGACTACTGTGCCCTGACAGCCTCTAAATAGCTAAACGATGTGATATTTGGATTAGATGGAGCTGGATGGCTCTAGGTGTGGACAGTTTCACTGGACAGAGTTTGCCTTTCACAGCTCATTATTGCACAGGATCAACTTACTTCATAATCTGCTCCTCCTGTTTAGCTTGTGCCTCTTTCTCTTCAATTTCAGTGACATCCTATAAAAAAACCCAAACAACCGGAATATAACTTTGTCAAATCTTGCTTAAATACAGATTAATTTTTATTTAGCCATCAAGTGATTAGGAAACCATTTTCTACAGCAGGATCTCCAGGTCAAGTAATTTCAGTGTTAAATCCAGCAACTCATAGCTTCCCTCCAAACCACTTCAGAAGACCAGCGCTGGGCAGGCTGCTAAGGCCCATCTGCTGTTCCTTTTACAACATTAACTGGGGAAATACAGTACGGCAAAAGAAACCCAGCCCAAACCCAGAGATATGCCTTACAGACCCCATTTCTACGTGCAGAAATCGAGGAGAGCATGTGTCAAGCTGGAACAGAGACAGACAAGCCCCTGGGATCCTGAGCTCTCCAACTGCATTGTGATTTCTAGCCCAGAGAGGGAACACAGGAAAGACCCCGTGCTGTACCTTCCACAGCGTGATGCAGGAGTCACTGGATGCTGTCACAACCATATCATCTTGCTTGTTAGAGTGAAGACCCCAGATTTTATCTTCATGACCATCTAACGTTTTCACACACTCATTTGTTTTAATTGTCCAGAGCTTTAAGAGACCATCAGAACCACTTTTGGAAGAGAAAGAAACACAACAAACTTAACTCAGAGAATCACTGGATCCATCCTTGCTCTGCCCCACCTTAAATATCAGGTAAACTCATCCCATTCCAATGCCTTTTAAACAGGAGTAGCATTAACCAAAAATGTCAAAAGAGCTTGAGAATTCCATACAAGTAGTTCCCAGTACTACCAGCATTCCTTCAGGTGATTCCTTCTTGGGAAATCCTACTACCTACTCTTCTTCATCCTCTCTGCTGATATTTCCAGGTACCAGTAACTGTTTAGCTCTGGCTCTTTGCCCTCAGCAAAGTCAGCAGGATAAGATGCCCCCCAGCTCTGCCTAATTGTAGCGTGTCACCATAACTGGAGAAAAGGAAGATCAGCAGAAAGTTTGGCATAAACATGGCATCTTTCTACCAGTCTTTCCAAAACTAAATCCACTGCACAAGGCTCTTCCCTCTCACTGCTGATATCAGCTAAGAGATTTCTCATCTGATTTGTCCCGACATCTCCCTCTCCACTCCTGCTGTAGGCACTTACCTGCTGAGCAGTTGTGTTCCTCGGCTTACAAAAATGATCTTCAGTACAGAGGCATCGTGACCTTCAAATGTCTGGAAAACAGCAAGGAAGCTCGGAAGTGTTAGAGTTGTTGCCAGACCTTTTGAGAAAGTCCTCTTTCAAGAGGATATTTACTCCTAAATCGCTAAGTTCCAAAAAGCAGCCTCTATCCATGGGACTTTTACTGGAGGTTAAAGGAGCAGGAGGAAATGACTTGTCCCCATATCATTTCTTCAAACAACCCGCTTGCTTCAACTTGTTGGCCAAGTGGTCTGAACGGTGAGGTGAGCTGCACAGGCTGTCTCTCCAGAAGGTCTATTCCCCTGTCACTGCAGGAAGCACCCCTTCGGTGACGTAACACTGCTGGGCAGAACACAGCACAGAGTGGCAATTGCCTTCTCATGTTCTTAGTGAGACACTACTGGACTGGACAGTTCTATGAAGAACGTGTCTGAAATTTAAGCTTGTGTGTTTTTCCTTCATGGCCAGCTTTCTTTCAATAGTGTGAATGTGCTTCTTCGCCGATTCCCCCCACGTTGCTCCCTGATTAGCTACAATAGAAAGATCAGTTGAGCACTGGGCAGATGCTCTTGCCCTGGAGCTTTGTATGTGGCTTACACACCCAAGATCCTGGAGAACAAGGCTAGACCTGGAGAGCTCTTCCTTCAGCATGGCCACACTGCTACATTTCAGCCGCACTGACCAGCACATACTTTTTTGAAACAGCCTTAATCAATCCCTGTTGCATGCGAGGGTTGCCGAGAGCAAGGGGCAGTCTGAGTTCTCATTACCTTCAGACAGCTGAAGTCCCGAAGACCCCAAAGCTTCAGGGTCCCATCTGCTGAAGAAGTGGCCAAGATCTGATCCACTGGGGAGAACTGCACACACCAGATTCCACGCTTGTGTCCAGTGAAGACACCCAGCAAAGAGCAATCAGAAGAAGACCACAGCTTGGCCAGCCGATCCTGTGAGCCCGTGGCAATGAGCTTGTCATTCGGAGAAACTGCCACGCTGTTTATGTCCTAGAGAAGTCACACAAGTACAGAGAGTGCAAAGCAGTTTAAGCCTTTGCTCCAGCTGTTGGACAGGTGACAAATGTAGGGTACAACACAGAAGAGAAAGGTTTAAGTACTAAAAGCATGTTCTAGCATCATCTGGAGCTTTACCTTGTCATGACCCCTCTCAGTCACTTTTGCATGAAGGATTTCTGGACTGGAGATCAAGGCTGCTTTTGCTTTGGAAGTGAGGGATTCCGGGATATTCCAGATCTTGATTGTGCAGTCCTGGCTGCTGGTTACTATGAAGCTTTCTTTGAGTCTGAAAGGAATAAAAGTGTCAAGTGTAAAGAAGCAAAAGAGTGGCTTCCCTGCACAGAAAAAAAGGCCTTCTCCTCCCCTACTGGAATCTACACAAATTCAGTCACTCTGCTGGGATGGGAAACAGAGTGCTTTAACATCTTCTCAACCTGTCTTTCATTTTACTTAGGTCCCTGGGAGAGCCTCCAACAATTCAAACATTAGGCAAGAGCCCTGTAAATGAACTCTCTTCATTTACAGACAAAGGCAGACTACAGCTCCTGAACAGGTAAGTTGGGCTTCCAGACTGTTAGGCAGCATGAAGAAAGGCGAGGAGCTGATAAACAGACATGCTATTCAAGCAAGCACCTTCATAGACACATTGCCTTCGCTCCCCAACCCTCACATCACTCAAGCTTTATCTGGCAACTTATCCAGCTGCCGCTCTTCAAGGCAAACAGGAGTTAGATTAACAAAGAAATGCAAACTTTGCAACTTAAGGAGAGACAGATTTGCATCCCAAAAAAACCAAAAAGTCATCCTTCCTTCAAACTCAGAGCACCACAAGAAGCTGGGACCAAGAACAAGAAACAGCATAGCTCAGAGGCAGGCATCCACCACAACATCCACCCTGAGGATCAGCAGAGCAGCCGTGACTCATGCTTGCAGAGGTAAAAAATCTCATCTGATTTTTATTACCTGGAGCAAGAGACAGCGCCTACCCCATGCGCATGACCCAATCCTTGGGCAACACAGATCACCCTTCCATCTTTGTTCATCCGCCAGACTCGAATGCTTTTGTCCTGTAACGGGAGAGGACATAAGCCAAAATGTTTTTTCGACAAGCGATCAGTTCCCCGTGCATTCGTCACATCCGTGAGCCTGACTATTCACTTCTTTTCAAGCTTGAACTTCTGCCTGCATTTGTCAGAGTGGGTGAGCGCAAACACGGTGCCCTGCACTCTGGGATTTAGCGTGGAGGTTTATTTCTGGGTCTATCAGAGCAGTCAGCACCTTTTCTTCCAACATAGTTTTTACCCACAGCTCCCCATCAGCCTCACACTAATGACATCTCTGAACTCTTAACACAAGAGCAAGACACCTGGAGAATGAGACACCTCCTCTCAGGCTAATAAAATACAATCAATCACATTTCCCCAGGGACAACGTTAAAAAGGGATAGTGGAAGAACCTTATATTTGGGGGAAGTAGCCCAAAGAATACTGCCCACAAAGATCACCAGAAATGAAAAGTTTCATTAAACAAAGAAAAGTAACACACCTTAGCACAGCTGACGAACATCAGGCCTTTTCTGAAGACATCCAAAGCAAGAATTGTTTCTAAACAGAGGAAGAAAAAATAGTTGGATGCAAAGCAATACTCAAATCAGACAACAGAATTGTGTTAATTAATGACCCCATCGCTTTCTGACTCAGTAACACGTTTGGGACATTCGGAAACATATCTGCACTCACTGCAAAGTGACTCATTGGTGCCAGTCTGTCACTTGCAGCCACAAAACTGCATCCAGACCTCACACTCACGTATCAATTGAAACTGATCCCACCGCTACTGAAAGGGACTGAACTAACAAACCTGGATAAAGTAAACTAGTGTTTGCAAAATCGGGATAACATAACACATACTCTCTCCACACAACTCCAAAACTTTTTGTGATGCTGTTCTAGAGACAACTCAAGGACTCCAGCCTCTACATCAGAGTTGTGAGAAGCTGGATAAAGAAATGCTTTCCCATCTCCCTCCCACATCAGAGCTGACCACACACACCTGTGTGACCATAGAGGATCTGGCAGTGTGATGTTGCCAGTTGAAATACTTTCAGCTGAGGGCTGTTGGTAGCCACAACAATGTGAGAATCACCAGGCCCAAGGAACTTCACATCCAGAACCTCATCGTTGTAACCTGCAAGCTGGATGGCAGAACAGAAACAGCTTAAGAGGGAGAAGACAGCTTGTTAGAGAAGAACTAAATGACACCATGCTCAGTGAGGCTGCATTACTGCTACTTTGCATGTAATACTGCATGTAATAATCTTAGATATAAGCTGCAAGTATAAGCTCGAGCACAGGAGGGATTTTTGGCTAGGCCTGTTCTGCTTTCTTTTTCTATGTTTGTGTCTGTGCAATATTCCTCCAAACAACCTCATCACTGAGATTGGATGTCTGGCTTGTAACCACGGAACAGTTCAAAAACAGGCAGGAGAGGTGGGCACCCCGGACAAAGCTTCCACTAGGAAGAGAGCTGGTCCTAAAGTATGGATAAAGGGAGAGGGAAAAGGAGGCTGAGGGTTGTTACCTGCTTCCTGAGCTGTAGAGTTTGAGCATCATAAAAAACGATGTTGTGTTCGACAGACACTGTGACAATCTCATTTCTCTCAGGCACAAACATGCACTGGGTGAGGCTGCGCTCGCTGGCCTCCTCCTTCAACTCAAAGGGCACAGGCTGGGTATATACACAGGCAGCTGTGGCAACTTCCCAAACTTTCAGGATGCCTAAGAAAAATTATGACAAATTGTGTCAGAGCCACTGTTTTAGACAGTGATTGTCCACAGAATATACAACAAACCCCAGCCTTGCCCACTGGATAAAGCTACACAGCTTTAAGGGAAGACTCTGAAGAAATCCAATCCCAGCGGCAGGAAGGGCCACAAAGTTGTTCTTCTCCAGTCCAAATCAAACTTTTTTGCAGTTTGAAGACACAGTTAAAGCTCCATAGCACGCCTGACCAATCCTGCTTATCCACTGATAGAGAAACTCGGGATCAGGCTCTACTCTCCAGCCCTCAGAGTTCAGCCCGAGGCACAAAGAACACACATCCCAAGAACAATGGCAATGCAGCGTCTTAAGTACAGCCCTTCCTCAGCCTCCAAATCTGGCAGTGACAATGCCAGGACAACTCACCTTTGCTGCCAGCTGTGACAATGTGCAACCCTTGTTTCTTCACACCCAGTTGAGAGAAATCTCCCTTTTCAGGTAACAAGACGGCAGCTTCCACGCTCTGCAAGAGAGTTGGCCAAACACCAGCTGAGCACAAGGGACCAGAGTTCCATTTCACCAACCAGAGCTGAGCAACAGCTGGCTAGTACCAACAGACAGACACACACAGCCCCCAGACAGGCAGATAAAACATGAGAACACATTTTATCCACGACTGTCCTTCCTTCCTGCTCCAGCACTGGAGGCATATATTTCCTCAAACCGCCCAGACATGATCACACCAGCCAAGGAGAGAAAGAAAATAAACAGCTTTAGACACAGAGTTTTAACACCTCTGGAAAGCGAAAGGGAAAGAAACCTGATTTCACAATATATAAGAACATAAAGAGGGAGAGGTACCATAGGAACTGTGATCTCAAAAGAATAAATGAAATGCAATTTCACCTCGTAGACAGGGACGGTTCGTTTACTTTCTCTGGTTTTCAGGTCCCACACCATACAGATTTTATCACGGCCAGAACTGCAAGTTAAAAGAGCGCGTTCCAACATTAAATTCATTCAGCTCGGGCTCCGAGTGCAAATTTGGAATCATGGGAAGAGGCCCACAGGAAAGAAGGCACCAGCCTTCCATGTGACACCACAGTATATTGCCAGAAACACGAGTACTGAGACCTACAGTCACTCGCTTGTATAGTCAAGCGGAGACTGAACACTTGTAACTGTCCTTGCCCTCACAGGACAGCCCTCCCAGACCCTACAGAAACACCCAGTCTCTGGCAGGGTAAACAGCAGAGAAAGGCTAACACTTCTGCAGGGTTTTACCTAACGAGCGTGTTTCCATCTGCAAACGCCAGCGAGGTGACAGCACTGAAGTGGCCATCCAGCATGGCAACACACTTGCTGGAATTCAGGTCCCAGATGCGAATTTTGTAGTCAATTGAGGAGGAGAAGAGTTGCAGGCGGGAGATATCAGGGTGGAACTCAACAAGGCTAGAAAGAAGGAGATGTGCTTGAACATGACAGGAATAAACTATTTGGCACATTGGTATCAGCCCAACATTTAAATAAATACTCATTCTACAGTTTGACAGATCAGTTGGCTATCACTTATAAGAGGACTTTGTAGGACTTCATTCCTCTGCCACCCACCAGAAAAATTTACAACGGATCTTTGCCAGTCTTTCCACATTCTTGAAGTACATCAGGTAGTAAGCACAGATATTCCACTTAGATCCCAGCCCAGCCCAAACCATAACACAGATTTATTGATCAAAGTTTTTCCTCTCTGGGCTAAAGTTAGTCATGACCCTGCTCCTTCACTAGACATTTCGAAAACCCTGAAACAGAAGAGCCCAGAACCTGCTCAGAATAGGCCTTTACATTCCATTAACTCGAGATGTTTCACATCAATCCCAGTGTCCAAGCATCACACTACCACCAGTGAGTGACAAATATGACTCATCCTTACTGTACGACTCCTGAAGATCCTTTTAGGTTGTGTGTGCAGTACTGTTTGATCATATCCCAGATCTTAATGGTGCTGTCACAGCCACCTGGGAGAAGAACCATATATGAATGAACCACGGAGGCAAGAGACACCAAAGGTCCAACATATCAGCAACTATAAGATTTCATGGGTTGCAAAGGCAGCAGAAAGAAAAATTAATCCAATAACAACGACCCACATGGAGAGAAGCTCATGGAGCACCTTACACTTTGAGAGAGGTGAGCAAAACTCGACTCACAGATAAGAAACCTGGAGTACAATTAAGCTACTTGTCATGCCAGCCCACCTCCATCTCCAAGCATCCCAGTTCTGCACTGGGATAACTACACCACAGACTCATAGATGCCCAATTTTTATCACACTTTTACTAAGTATATTTTAGATAGAAGACTGAAAGGATCCCTTGCTGTCTGTCAAGACGTCACTTCTAAGTAAAACCTCTTCCGATTGTGGCTGAATTCAGGAGATCCCTATTCAGGCCGTGTCCAGCTGAGCTAAGTTATTGAAAAGCAGAAGGGCCACTCAGCATCATTCCCATGGCGTGACACCGAAATAGGGCCATACCTGTAGCTAACAATGTTGAAGTGGAGTCAAAGGCCATGCTCGCAACCGGCGCTGTGTGCACAGCTTTCCAGGTGCGAACACACTTGTTCTCCCGCCAGTTCCACTGCTTCAGCAGCAGGGCTCGGCTCCCCGTCACGAGGATCTGTGCAAAAGCAAGGCGAAGGAAACACCGTTAACTACTAATTAGACTTTGATTTCTTTCAGTGCCCACACACAGAGCACAGAAACACCAGTTGCTATGACACTCTCGAAGCTCAGTCTCGCAGCATCCCTCTGACTTGAGCCCAGAAGGGGAGACAGACGGAAGTGCCAGAGAAGATTCTGCAGGGATCCTTGGAAATGCAGGGCACTTCCAGGCGGAGCAGCCTTCAGCGTCCACTGGTGTTTATCAGAAGCCCTGACAGAGCAGAACAGACAAGCACAAAGCACATACCTCATCATCTGGGCTAAGAACAAATGAACTGATATCCTCGTCTTCATCCTATAAAAATGAAATTAAAAAACCCAGTTAAGCCCCCTGTAAAGTGGTGTGCTCTTGGAACTCCCTTCTCTACGTGCTTCTGCTGATGCTGAGCACATCCAGTAGCTCCCAGCTGTGCTTGGGGACAACATAAATACCACCTCTCTGCATTTTGAGTAATTCCTATCCTTCTGTCTCTTGAGAGCTTTAAGACAACAGCCAGCAAGAGTGGAAAATCACCTCAGGAGCCTTGGAAGACCCTCAGCGGTTTCACCACCAGCAGAGGCTGGATCTCACAGAACAGTTTAGGTTGGAAGGGACCTAAAAGATCGTCTAGTTCCACCCGCCCTGCCCTGGGCAGGGACACCTCCCATCAGACCAGGTTGCTCAAAGCCCCATCCAGCCTGGCCTGGAACACCTCCAGGGATGGGGCAGCCACAGCTTCTCTGGGCAACCTAGGCCAGTGTCTCACCACCCTCGCAGTGAACAATTCCTTCCTGATATCTAACCTAAATCTTCCCTCTTCCAGTTTGAAGCCATTACCCGTTATCCTATCACTCTGTGCCCTTGCAAAAAGTCCCTCCCCATGTTTTCTACAAGGGAAAAAATCCCCCCTTTAGGGACTGGAATGGGGCTCACCAGAGCCTTCTCTCCCAACAGCCCCAACTCTCTCAGCCTGTCCTCACAGCAGATGTGCTCCAGCCCTCTGACCATCCTCATGGCCTCCTCTGTCCCTGCTCCAACAGGTCCATGTCCTTCTTGTGCTGAGGACAAGCACCATCTCCTCACCTGCTGGAGGCTGTGGAGAGCTCCCGTTTCCACATCGATGACGTTCAGCTTGGTCCCACAGGGGCAAAACATGAACTTTCCATCCCGGTTTATCTGGGGAAAAGGAAAGGGAAACCAGGAGCGTTATGGCGCCGGGAGAAGCGGGTACTCCCAACCCTGCCCCTCGCCGCCTCGGTACCTGGACTCGCCCTCCCTTGTAGAAAGGCTCGAGCTTCCTCGACAGGGCGTAGCTGGAAGGGAAAGAGAGAAGCGGGCAGGGAGCCGGTTAAACCACGGCCGCAGCGGCCTGCGCCGCCCCGCGGGCCCAGCCCCAGCCATCCCGCCCGCTCCTCACTTGCTCTTGAAGCGCACGGGGCTGGCGGCCGCCGCCGCCTCCATCTCCCGCACCGCCGGGCTCCGCGTGCCGCCCGCTTCCGGCGCTCCCGGTTGCCACGGGAGAAGGGCGCCACTTCCGGCGCAGCCAAGTGACGTCTACGCTGGGGAGGGGGAAGGGGGACACGCCGCGGCCGCCATCTTTGGTGTGGGAAAGGGGCGGAGCCGCCGCACGTCCGGAATGGCGGGGACGCAACAGCCGGTGCCGCCGGGCCCGGAGCAGCCCCCGCACCGCCGCCTCGAAACCTTACCGAGCGGCGCACTCCCTCTCCGCCCCGAGGAAGCGGCTCCCCAGCTCCAACCACTTAGGAAAGTGAGATTTTTTTTTTTTTTAAGACCACAGTAACACCAACTAAGATACTTGACAAACAGGCTTCCGATAATGAATCTTTTATTGCACGTAAAAATACACAACCGCATCATTTCAGATCGCTCCAGCTGTGAATACCGTCACGGCCCGCTGCAGCGCCCCCGTTACTCTGCAAGGCTCACCGAGGAGACAAGAATCGGTCTGAAGGTGTCGGACACGCACAAGGCGCCCCACACCACGGGGCCCAGGCAGCCCCACGCACATGGGGTTGGAAGGGACCTCTGGAGATCATCTAGTCCAACCCCCCTGCCAGAGCAGGTTGCACAGCAACGTGTCCAAGCGCACTGGCAGCTCCATCCGTCTGGGGAGGCTGAGCAGCCCAAGCCGCGCTCAGCACCTGCGGGTAGAAGGAAAGATTAACTCTGAGAAGCAGCCATTGCTTCAGCACAAGTTATTCCCCCGACTATCAGCTCAGTACAGGGGTTATGGGAACATGGGTTTCACTCCCCACACGCGTTACCGTGGGCAATAAGCTTAATGTTCCCTATGCTGTCGGCACAGTTATCTCACCAGGGGCCACAAGAGACCCGAAGTGATTTTCAGACTGCGCCTGGGAGCTGTGCGTAACACGAGCCCCAAAGCACCTTCCCAGGCTGCTCAACGAGGCCCTCCCCCCCGCACCCTCCCCCAGCTGAGACAGCACCGCAAACACCCCCAACAGTGCTTTGTTTAGCGCTCAAAGAACACAGAAGGCAGGATACGACGCACCCCCTACCGACCCTCACGTACCCTCGCCGCGCCTCAGACTGAGCGCTACGCGCGTGCGCGCTTATTTATACCTGGGGTGCGGCGCATGCGCACGGCGGCCGGTGGGTCCCCCCGCCCCGCAACCTGAATAAGTGGGCGGGAAGCGCCGCTCTGCCCCCACAGCGTATGCCTCATGCAGCACGCGGGGCAGTGCTCTCGCGAGACTTCCGGCGGGGTATAAATAGCGAGCGGCGGGGCAGTGCGGCCTTCTACTCTGAGAGAACACGTAAGTGTGGAGGTTGGCGGGCGGGATGGCGCCGGGGGAGCGGAGCGGCCCGCTCTCCATCCGCGCCCATCGGGGCAGGGGGTGGCCGCGCCCGGCTGCCTCTGGGCCCTGCGTTCCCGGCTAACGCGCCCTTCTCTGTCGTAGCAAATGGCGGACGACGCCGGTGCTGCCGGAGGTGCAGGAGCGGCCCGAGGGGGCTTCCGCGGTGGCTTCGGGACCGGGCTGCGGGGCCGCGGGCGAGGTCGCGGTAGGGGCCGAGGGAGAGGCCGCGGAGCCCGTGGAGGCAAGGCCGAAGATAAGGAAGTAAGTGGAAACCCAGGGCTGGAGGGGGGGCTCGGACGGGCTGTGTGGGGCCGACGGCGGCGGGGCTGTGTCTGCTGCCATCCCGGGAGTCGGAGGGGAAAGCCGGCCAGTTCCCGTGGGGACCCGCAGCTGATCCTTTTCCCCGGTTTTCTTTGTTAGTGGATTCCTGTCACCAAGCTTGGTCGCCTGGTCAAGGATATGAAGATCAAGTCTCTTGAGGAGATCTATCTCTTCTCGCTTCCGATCAAGGTGAGCTGCTGTGAACGTTAATGTAACGCGTGAGCAGGATCTTCATTCAAAATGGTGAGTTCCCAATAGTTGCTGTGTTTGCTGTTTGGGATGCTCAGGTTAAGTGTGTTTGGGTTAGAGGCCTATATCAGTAGAAGCTGAGGGCTACAAGCTGCATCGCTTGTTGTGAAGCGTGGTGGGTTTTGTGTGCTGCCTGGTGTGGAGATGGCAAAATGTTGCCCAAGTCTTTCTGTCATTGATTTGCTCAGTGATGGAAAAAATTAAGTTTTATTTTGCTACGCTGGGCTGCCTAGCAAACTAGAAATATGTTTATGCCTGCAAAATTTAATATGCTCAAGTATTTATTGCTTAAGATGTGTATGTATAGGATTGTTGAGTTTGAATTGTAGCAGCTTCACTAGCCGTGTTTGATTTGTTTATAAAGCATGGCCTTGTGTGGGGTTCAATGACTGACTCTTGCAGGAATCAGAGATCATCGATTTCTTCCTGGGGTCTTCTCTGAAAGATGAGGTTTTGAAGATCATGCCTGTCCAGAAACAGACCCGTGCTGGTCAGCGTACCAGGTTTAAGGTAGATTTTTTTTTTCTGCTTTCTCACATCAAAAAGCTTTGTGTGTATTGACTAGATTTTTTTGGTATCATATGGATGAATTGAAATACTTCTATTTTTTTCTGTGGTATGTAGCAAATATTTTGGTTTGGAGATCTGCTTCTGTAGCTTACCAAGCTTTTGTATTGACTTTAAAACCCTAGTAATACGTTCAAATGTTGCTTAAAACAGCACTAGTGCCAAATAAAGTTGCACTTACAGGGGCTGTGGCAGAGAGGAGTCTTAGGTGTAAGGAGGGAGGGAATGCTGTTTGGGAAATTATTGGGACTTCTGATAAGTATGAGGCTGTATCATGGATTTGAATCCCAGTTCTTCAACTGTAGCTGTTTTTTGTTTGACTGGAGGATGAGCTCTAAGGGGAAAAATGGGCTTGTTGAACTGTGAGCTCTGCTGTGCAAGTTACAGCTGGCGGTGTTTTGATTTGTGCTTGGAGGGAGCTGAGATTGTTCAGTGCTGAGCACACACCTGGGGTTGTCCTTGCTGACAGACCCTGATGTGTAGTGTTCTGCTGAGAAACTGTTCCCGTGCAGTGCAGCCACCACTGAAAACTCTTCCTTCCAATCCTAGGCTTTTGTTGCCATCGGGGACTACAACGGCCATGTTGGTCTTGGTGTCAAATGCTCCAAAGAAGTCGCCACTGCTATTCGTGGGGCGATCATTTTAGCCAAGTTATCTATCGTACCAGTACGACGAGGCTACTGGGGGAACAAGATCGGCAAGCCCCACACCGTGCCTTGCAAGGTGAGAAGGACCTGGTGGGCCTGGTCCTGGTGATGGTGCTGCAGCGTGTGTTTTGGGAGCCGTAACCTGCTGTGTTTGTGTAGGTCACCGGCCGCTGTGGCTCTGTCCTGGTGCGTCTGATCCCGGCCCCCCGTGGGACAGGGATTGTGTCCGCCCCTGTCCCCAAGAAGCTGCTGATGATGGCGGGTATCGATGATTGTTACACCTCAGCCAGGGGCTGCACTGCCACCCTCGGAAACTTTGGTGAGTTTTAGCTTTTCATGTGGTAGTTTAACTCTATATATTGCCGTTTTCATCATTGACGGGGACCAAATATGCCCATTTCTGTAGTATTTTTTAATCTGTTGAACCAAAACCTAGCAGTCCAGCAGAAGCGAGGACTTCTGCTGATACCTTTTACGCTGCAGGTTAGCCCTGCTGTAGGTGGTCATGAAGTTCTGTAAAAGTTAATTGCAACAAATTGTCTTTTTGTATGTGCATTGATATTTAAAAAACAATCTCCCAATCTGCGCGATTGCACTTGTTGGAAGTAGTGTAATTGTCGTAACTGGAGAGAGAAAGAAACTTGAGTTTTGGGTGTGTATATCAGAGGGACCCTGCTATGGTCTCCCTGTTTCTTCCTAAATTCTACATTTTTGGAGCAGCCTGGCCAGATACTAGTGAGCCATTTCTGTAGTGGTGATGTGTGATGTCTGATTTCTCTCCGTAGCTAAAGCCACCTTTGATGCCATCTCCAAGACCTACAGTTACCTGACCCCTGACCTCTGGAAAGAGACTGTCTTCACCAAGTCTCCTTACCAGGTAAGAACATTTCTGCACTTTGCAGCTCAAATCCTACCCTTCCCACCCTGAAAAGTTCAGATGCTGTACCCAAAGAATTTGCAGTTTGGTACTGGGAGAGTAGTGGTGCAGTCAGAGCTGACTGCCAGGTAGTCTGTGCTTTTATTTATTTGTTTTTAAGCATGCAGTTTTGAGTAAGAAAATGGCATTTCACGGACAAAGGAAAGCTTTGAAATACTAAGTAAAAATATAAGTTGTATCTGAACTGCCTCAGCCCCTGCATACACACCTTGTTGGGAAGGGATGCAGTGCTGAGAAACTCATGATAGTGGCTCGAGAAAATAAAACACTGGTTTTATTACCATTTTTTTTGCAGGAGTTCACTGACCATCTGGCAAAGACCCACACCAGAGTCTCGGTGCAGAGAACCCAGGCAGCTGCTGTGGCAACGACTTAAGTGGGTTTTGTACAAGACAATAAAGTGATCAGTGAACAAGAAATTGCGATTGGTTTGACGGGATGGCTGATGCCTTGAGCAGATGGATTAAATCTCTGCTGGGGATTTGAGTAGGTTCACGTCTGCGGGCCAGAGCCTGAACATCTGCTGAATGAAATCGTATGTTACGTTACACTGATCCTCGTTAATCACGTATTAATCCTAAATGGGGTCTAGAACCAGCTCTGAAGATTACGTGCTGTCCTATATCTTTACCCTGAGGGAATTCTCCCCCAGGGCTGGGCAGGGCAGCAGAGTTTCTGTTGGTTGATGGAGGTGGGGGAGAGCTCCTGAGGGGAAATGCCAATAAGGCAGCCAGGGGGGGCCTGGAGTGAGAGCTGGTTCAGAGGATGGTAACAAATCAACTGGAATTCAGAGCTGAAAAGGGACCAATTGTGTAAATACTTGCAGATCTCTTCAAAGAATGAGTCTAGATTCTGGTTGTATGGCAGGTGTCTGGGTTGCACGTTTATTGTAGAGGTCAACAGCATCAGAGTTCAAAGAGGCAACATGCACTATATATTCCACACAAGCACCACACAAGGTGCTAACCATTTAGACCTACTGAGATGCATTTGCTTGTGCCTTCCTCTCCTCCATCATCCTGTGCTTCTGCTTCATCAGGCACGTCCTTGCATTTCCGTGGACACCAAGATCACCATCTAAAAAGAAAGTAAATGTCTGAAGAGCGCCCTATAGCAGCTATAAAGAAATATTCCTCTGTTCCATGTGAAGTTGTGATGCCCCATCCCTGGAGGTGTCCACGGCCAGGCTAGATGGGGCTTTGAGCAACCTGGTCTATGGGAGGTGTCCCTGCCCATAGGAGGGGGGTTGGAACTCAATGATCTGTAAAGTTCCTTCCAACCCAAACCATTCTATGATTCTAAGTTTGGGAAGTGGTTTAAGACCCCCTTTTACCACGTGCAGTCACAGCCACAGCAGAGGCGCCCGTGCAGGCTCTTGCTGTACTCACATCTGTCCTGGTAGGCCTTGGTGACCTGTGCCAGCAGCTCCACCTCCTTGGCACAGTTCTGGAACTGGTTGGGTCCTTCCCGCTGCTTGCATGCGCCCAGCCTCTCCCGCACTATCTCCACAATTTCCTGATCAACCATCCTGTGGGGAAGATGATGATGGATGCAACCACAGCCAAAAGATGACAGAAGAGCTAGGGCTATGACACCCTGTGGAAGGTGAGCTCTGGGCTTTAACAGGAGAGTGGCCTGTCCTGCAGCAGTCCTGTAGGAACCAGGAGGTTCCTACACAGGAGAATGTGTACTAATGCCACCTGGCTCAGCTGTGCTGCAGGAGGACAGCAGGACTATGAAATGTGTGTTCTGTGATGGGGTAGGCAGGAGGTGCTGCCTCAACACCCCAAACTCCACAGAAATGCTGCGAGTTCAAGCCAACCAGAGTGGTGACAGCCATACCTGTCCCTCCTCCACTGCGCTTCGGCCTCGAAGAAGCAGAGATAGTCGCCCTCCAGACATTCGCTCAGGTCGGGCACGCGGCGAAACTTCTGGTGGTAGTAGTAGAACTTGTTCTTGGCTTGTTGGCGCTCGATCCACTCTGCAGGGACAGCCCCGTGGTCAGTCCCCTTACCAGCGAGGGGCAGCGTGGCCTCACTGTCCCCTCCTGCTGCTGCCTTCCTGGGCCACACTGCAGCAGTGCGCCCTGTAAACATCCAGGATGGTGTCCCTGGCCCCTGTGTCCTTGTCTGAACCCCATCTCCCTGTGTCTGTCCCTCTGTCCTTGTCTGCATTCCATGTCCCTCTCTCTGACCCCCATCTCCCTGTGTCTGTTCCTCTGCCTGTGGTACATCCTTGTCTGCATCCCGTGTCCCTCTCTCTGACCCCCATGTCCCTGTGTCTGTTCTGGTGTCCATGCTGTGGCCTTCTCTGTCCCTCTGTCCATGCTGTGTGCTTGTCTGTGTCCCCTCTCCCTGCGGCTGTCCCAGTGTCCATGCTGGGTCCCTGTCAGCCCCCCCTCTCCCCGTGTGTCCCGGTGCTCGTGCCCTTGTGTGTCCCATCTCCCCCTGCCTGTCCCGCTCTTCTTGCATCTTTGCCCCTGGCCCCCGTGCCATCCCGAGGCCCGACTCCCGCAGCCGTCGGGCACCGCAGAGCGGCGCTAATGAGGAGGCCCCGGCCGCCCCGGCACGGCGGGGGAGAGCGGGGAGGGCCTCGGTCCCCCGGTACCTCGGACGAAGGTGACGGGCGCGTCGACGACATAGTTGAAGACGGTCTGAAAGAAGGTGACCGGGTTGGGCACCGACGTGGTCCTCTCGGAGACGGGGGTGCGGGTCGGCGGGACCTTGTACGCCTCCCAGTCGCTGTCCTCCGGCATGGTGGCGGCGGCGGGCCCGGCGGGCGGCGCGGAGAAGATGGCGGCGCCCTACACGACCCCGGCGGCGGGGGACGGCGGGGTCAAAGGGCGCCGCTCTGCGCATGCTCAGCTGCCCCGGTGCATGCTGGGAGTTGTAGTCCGTGTCCCCCTCCTGGAGTGGCCGCGGCCTAATTCAGACGCCTTACGCCCTGGCCTGGAGGAGGAGCAGCAGAGCCCGCCCTCACCACCACATCTATCGCCTTCGACCAATTTTCCGGTTAGAATCACAAAGTCCTTCTTGCCTGGGCTGATGGATGGATTTTTAGGCTGTTTTTACCAGCTGCACCACGCTCGGGGTGCCCAGCGGTGTTGGCAGCTCTGGGTGTGCGGTGCCCTGTTAGGAAGCTGTGCTAATTTGTCCCCCAGGGGTCAATACTCGGCCCAGTCCTGTTAAACATATTCATCAATGACTTGGATGAGGGGACAGAGTGTATCTTCAGCAAGTTCGCTGATGATACCAAACTGGGAGGGCTGTCTGATGCTCCAGAGGGCTGTGCCGCCATCCAGCCTGACCTGGACAGGCTGGAGAGCTGGGCAGAGAACCTGATGAGGTTCAGCAAGGGCAAAGATAGGGTCCTGCACCTGGGGAGGAAGAACCCCAGGCACAAATATAGGTTAGGGGTGGATCTTCTGGAAAGCACTGTTGAGGAAAAGGATCTGGGAGTCCTGGTGGATAGCAAACTTTCCACGAGCCAGCAATGTGCCCTTGTTGCCAAGAGGGCCAGTGGAATCCTGGGCTCTGTAGGGAAGAGTGTGGCCAGTAGGTTGAGGGAGGTCATTCTCCCCCTCTACTCTGCACTGGTGAGGCCACAACTGGAAACTGTGTTCTGGGCTCCCCAGTTCAAGAGAGACAGGGAACTACTGGAGAGAGTCCAGCGTAGGGCAACTAAGATGATTAAGGGATTGGAGCACCTCCCTTACGAGGAAAGGCTGAGAGAGCTGGGGTTCTTTAGCCTGGAGAAGAAAAGGCTGAGGGGAGACCTTATCTATCTTTACAAGTACCTGAAGGGTGGGTCAAAGGATGATGGAGCTGGATTCTTTTCAGTGGTTTCCAGCGATAGGACGAGGGGCAACGGGCACAAGCTGGAAAATAGAAAGTTCCAATCAAATACGAGGAAAAGGTTCTTTCTGGTGAGGGTGACAGAGCCCTGGAACAGGCTGCCCAGGGAGGTCATGGAGTCCCCTTCTCTGGAGATTTTCAAGACTAGATGATCTCTAGAGGTCCCTTCCAACTCTGACAATTCCGTGATTCCATAATTCCTGCCATTCACGTTCAAGTTGTTTAGGAGGGAGAAGTGTAAACTGAGACACTGGCAATTGACCTTTACCACACCGCAACTGTTACGTCCAAACCTGCCAGCTTGGCCCAGCGCGAAATGAATATAGCCCCGGGTGAAGCAGGCAGCTAAATTTGTGTCTTCAGACCGAGAACCATCTCAAGTATTAGACAGGGGAGGCACTTACTGACAGCCTCTTTCTGCGGCTGAGCTGGGCTGAAGACGTCCCATGGTTTGTACGGCTGGGCTCTGCTACCTTTCGGTTGCGTGCGGAGGGGCAGGCGGCAGGGCTGGCCTCCCAGCCACCTTAAGTGCAGCTGAAATGGGTTTGAGCTCGACAGAGCTCCA
Source organism: Arenaria interpres (assembly GCA_013399435.1). NCBI lineage: Eukaryota > Metazoa > Chordata > Aves > Charadriiformes > Scolopacidae > Arenaria > Arenaria interpres. The sequence continues at coordinate 280,740 of VXAK01010300.1, read as the reverse complement.
TTGGGGCTGGAAAATACGCTTGGTGGAAAGTGCAACCTGGTGCTGGGACTGATCTTAGCGAGGAGGGAGTTGCAGTGGATGTAGATCTAACCCTTCGCTGCTTGGGCTGACCCCCCAGTTCCCCTGCCTTGAAGCCAGTTGTGTGAGAACTTGTCCATGTCTCTAAAGCGCTGTTGCTTTCCCCGTGCCTGATGCAGCATGACCTTGCGCTTGGAGTTTATATATTTAGCTCTGCTAATTTGGTTTTCAAGGTGCATATTTAACCTGTGCATGTTCTTATTACTGATTCCTTTGGGCATCCTTTCCCAATTCTTCTGATCGTTAGCTGTGCTTGTTTGTGCCATTTGCCTTGGTGACACAAAGCCCGTGAATTCTGAGCAGGCCCTTTTGGTGCTGCAGAATACAAAATAAGTCATTCTAATTAACATCACAGAAGGGCAGACCTATTAAAGAACGTATTTCTCCTTCAAAGTCCTCAAGCAGAAGAAGGGAGATCATGTTCAAGTTTTTTTTTAGTTAGTTGGCTTCATTTGTCCAGAAACTTACTAAATTCTTTCATGCACATAATGAAAACCTGAACAAAATCCCTCCGTGTGAGGAGTTCTTCCTCTCATGTTGGGATCAAGGAAGAGCCCAGAATCCCTCCAGCATTCACTGATGTTAAAGGGTAGATTTCCCATTGTGCTTTCAGTCCCGGCGTCTTCTGGGACCTGAAAGTGAAGCTGGTCTTTTTTGTTCTTCCTCTCTGCAGTCCCACCGCAAGTTCTCTGCTCCCAGGCATGGCCACCTGGGCTTCCTCCCCCACAAGAGAAGCCGTCGCCACCGAGGGAAGGTGAAGACATGGCCTAAGGATGATCCCAGCAAACCAGTCCACCTGACAGCTTTCCTGGGCTACAAAGCTGGCATGACACACACTGTGCGGGAGGTGCACAGGCCTGGACTCAGTAAGGCTTGTCTGATGGAAGCGGGGAGCCAGATCCAGGAGGGACATGAGGGAACAGACTTGTTGGTGGGAAAGGCTGTTCCTGGGAATGGGTGGTGGAGCACACAGCTTCTGGGCTGTCGCCTGTAATGCCATCCAGATCTTGGATGGCCAAAGGCCACCTCATGGCCAGCGTGAGCTGAATCTGGGGATTCCAGGGAAATCCCCACACCAGTATGGTGCCTGGTGGTTTGTTGGATCCTGCTGGCAGAAGGACTCTGCAAGGTAACTACCTGACAAACCATGGGTTTGGAATGTCTTGCTGGGGAAGTTTATAATGTTACCCTCTGGAATGCCCACGGGATTGGAGCCAAACTCCAGGGCAAGAACCATCGAATGTACTGCTTCCTCCAGCCCAGGGAAGATGGGTTAAAGTGTGCTGGGCCACAGGGTCTAACCTGTTCCATGTCTGGGGATCAAACCCTGCGTGGGACTCCAGCAGGGCTTGCAGCCATGGGAGATGAAAGGGCTGAGGCTGGTTGTGAGAGCAGAGAGCAACTTTGCCCCCAGCACTTTGCTTGCTCACCATAATGCCATGGGCCACAAATGGCTCCAGGGAATGATCCCATCCTAGATGATGCTGACCACCATTTCCCTTTGTGATCTTGCAGAGATCTCCAAAAGAGAAGAGGTGGAGGCCGTGACCATCATTGAGACTCCACCGATGGTAGTGGTGGGAGTTGTGGGGTACATAGAAACACCGAAGGGCTTGAGGAATTTCAAGACTGTTTTTGCTGAGCACATCAGCGATGAGTGCAGACGGCGCTTCTACAAAAACTGGTACGTGCCTCCGTGGCTGGGGAGGGTCCCTGGGGCACTGCAAGTGGGGAGTCCCTCGCAGGTCTTCCCCGCAGACTCTCTGTGATGCCCAGCCATGGCAGACAGCTCAGCTACTGGCAGCTGGCCCCGAGGTGGAGTGAAACTGCTATTTATTTAGTCATGCACAGAGATATCGCAAACAGCTTGGTGCTGGGAATCAGCATATGCATATGTAAATTTATTCTAATAGTTGAACTAAGTCAGCTCTCTCCACAATATCATATGGCAGCGTGTGCTGCAGGTTTGTTTTCCTTTGTGTAGGTCGGGCCCATCTACTCCCCATTGAACTGGAATACTTGAGCCGAGGCAGCAAACGAGGGGAGTAAGATCAGTCTGTCAGGGGAAAAATTGATGCAGAATGTGAACCCTGGCCCTTGTAAACTTCAACACCCCAAATCCCACACCAGCGGAGAGGAAAATGGAAACATGAATTTCATAACTGTAGGAATCGTGTCTCCTGTAAAAGTGCCGTTGAGATCCACCCACCACATGCCTCTGATCCCTGTCGGAGCCTGTTTTCTCCTTTCTCCACTTAGCTCTGATTTTGCGCTTGTATTTTGATGGCGCTGAGCCAGTCAGTGGGAGACAACTGGATTCCTCCTGCAAAAAGGTTTGAATTACCAGCCCTTTTCACAGCTCGTTATTCACTTTCCTCTTCTCACCTCAGAGCCCTGTGTCGTGGGAGGGGTTTGGGTACCCACAGGTACCTTGTGCCTCCTGGGAAGTGTCTGGCGAGGTGATGGTCCCTCCACACTGCACTGTCTTGGGACACAGCGAAGTGCAGAAGCACTTCACCATTTAGCTCTGCTGGATGATAAACACTTCTCTTGTAGGCACAAGAGCAAAAAGAAGGCGTTCACCAAGTACTGCAAGAAATGGCAGGATGAGGATGGCAAAAAGCAGCTGGAGAAGGATTTTACAGCTATGAAAAAGTACTGCAAGGTCATTCGTGTCATTGCGCACACACAGGTCAGAGCCTCCCCCCGGGGGGTGGGCCAGGGGGGCTCGGGGTCTTCCTCAGCTTGGGGGCAAGGTGAGGGCCTGGGAGCCGGGATGACAGGAGTGTCTTGGTGGGGTCACAGAAGGCTGAGCAGGCAGATGCCGGTCAGAGGGTGTGGGACAGGGCATGCAGGCGATGGGAGATGCTGGCTGACCTTTCCAGCTGCCTCCTGACACCAACACTGTCCCCTGCGGGTGCATTGCCAGAGGGGGCTGTGGCTCTGGTGCACTGGGGAGCCCACACTCCCCGTGGAGGAGAGCAGACTTTGTGCAGAGCCTCAGCAGGTGGTGAGCCCAGTGTCAGTAAGGGACCTTAGGCCCCATGATCACCTCAAATTAGCAACTGGTGTCAAATGTTTGGGCAAAAATAACCCATGGGCAGGCACAGTTTTGCCAGATGCTGATTGCTGGTTACACAGGGCCCATTTCCATACTGATCCCTGGAGTTAATGGCTACTTTGGAGAGCTAAGCTGGCTGAAGGTTTCACTTGTGGCTGGCAGAGACCCTGACAGTCCCGCTGTGGTGATTTGGCAGTGGCTTTACACAGGGATTTGGGACTGGGAGAGAGTGGCAGCACCTCTTGGTGGGAACCAGAAATAACTGCTCAGTCTGGATGCAGAGGTGGAACATGACCAAAAGAGAGGCGCTGACTCTGTCTCAGAGCACAGAGCTACATCCTGGCTGATGGCAGTGTTCAGCCTCAGATGGTGCTCTGGTGATGGGCTCCTCTGGGGCATTTTCCATGGCTGCTACTACTGTGCTTAACTCTTGGGGTAGGACGAGGCTGGCCTGCTCCCGTGCTCCCTGGGGAGAGGGCTCCTGCCTTGAATGGATGGAGTGACACTTGAATGTGCCTTGAATGGCACTGGAGTGGTTGAGCTCAAGGACAAGGAGCTGGGTCCAAGAGGTGTGTAGGCCTGCTGACCCAGGTCGCTGGCTGTTACGAAAGGGATTGACAGTGTGGCAGGGAGGGGTGGTGAAGAGCTGGCCCTGCTCACCTCCTGTGCGCCCCAGAAGTGGTCAGTTATGCAGCCCTTCCTTCATGTTCGTGCATGAGAGGCGAGGGACAACGTTTTGCCCTAATGCACTGTCTAATGCAGATGAAGCTGCTCCCACTGCGGCAGAAGAAGGCCCACGTGATGGAGATCCAGCTGAATGGTGGGACGGTGGCTGAGAAGGTTGACTGGGTTCGTGAGAGGCTGGAGAAGCAGGTTTCCGTGCATAACGTTTTCAGTCAGAACGAGATGATTGATGTCATTGGCGTGACCAAGGGGCATGGGATGAAAGGTACAGAGCAGGGAGACCCTTGCCGGGGACTTGGTTCTGTCCTTCTCTTCTGGCACTGCCCCTAATGTAGTTCTGGGGGAGGGGAGCATTAGCCATGCTGAGAAAGCACCAACTTATTGCACAGGGAGTAGCAAAGAGCCTGTGGACCTCAATCATGACATGCAGTTCCATTGTAGCAGAGTTTGGTTTCCTTAATCTCAGCAAAGGCCATGTTTTCTGCTGTGCCCAAAGTCTTCCCAGGAGGCTCAGAGGCACTGTGAGTATGTTAAGCCATTGCACTTCTCACAAACCCCACGTGTGTGGAGGTGTGGGTGTTTCTGTGCGTGCGCGTGGATGTGCTCAGCAGGAACATATCACAGTCTGATCAGATCCATGGGAAGTGAGAACAATTCTGTGCTCTGGCCCCTCATGGTGGTGACAGCTCTTGGTCTCCTTCCAACGTGGTGTCTTCCAAGAACTGCAGAAGAGTGATGAGACTCTCCCCTCCCCAGCACTCAAACATCAGCCCCGAATCTCCCTCATGTTCTCACTGCTCTCTCCGGTCACACTTCCAGGGGTGACAAGCCGTTGGCACACCAAGAAGCTCCCCAGGAAGACGCACAAGGGCTTGCGCAAAGTTGCCTGCATCGGAGCCTGGCACCCTGCCCGGGTTGGCTACTCCATTGCTCGGGCTGGCCAGAAGGGCTACCACCACCGCACGGAACTCAACAAGAAGGTATGACCCTCAGAGCACCACTGCGCCTTCCTGCCTGCCTTCCTTCCGTGCTGGCATCGTCCTTCTTTGCACGGTGGCTTCTCTTGCCTCCAGCTTCTCAGATGTTTCCCCAGAGATCTGCAGTGCTGTTGTTCTCCTTGTCTTTCCTGGTGCTTTTTCCCTGCTCAAGGGACACATCACAGGGGGGCACATCTTGGTAGATAACGCGTTGTCCCTGTGACGTCCCTCACTAAGGGGGTGGAAAAGTTGCCATCTCAATTTCCTTCCCTTTCCTAGATTTACCGCATTGGCCGTGGGATCCACGTGGAGGATGGCAAAGTGGTGAAGAACAATGCCTCCACCAACTACGATGTCACGGAGAAGACCATTACGCCTTTGGTAAGGGCTGAGGGGGTAACAGGGCTGTGACTGCCCCCTGGCTACAGGAACCTGAGCCAGGGAAGTAATTCCTTGGCTGGAGATCACTGCATAGGAAATTATTTGAAGGAAATTCACTGAAATAAACGCAGTGATTCTTTTCCTCATGTTCTGGACATGGAAAACCATCTGTGTCGTGTTTTTTTAGGCCCATTGGTTTACCCCAACATTTAATTTTCAGCCGATAACCTGGGCAGAAACCGACAACTTTGTTTAAAAAGAAGAGGAACTATACGTGACATTAAAAATCTGATACTTAACAGATAAATGTTAGTTACTTGGTTTAAAAATTCACTTTTGCATATTAAAAACTGCTAACATGGGAGTCTAGCCAGTTCTGCTTGCTGTTTACCTGCATCCTCCAAGGTAGGAAGGAGGGTTGCTGATTCCCCAGCTCTTGAGGGCTGTTCCTTAGCTGGGATGACGCTGTCAGTGTGGCTGACATGCTCTGGTGGTCCTGAGCAGGCAACCTGAAGGGTGCAGAGTATTGGTAGCTGGAAGGACAGTCAGTCACTGCCTTCTCCTTGCCTAGAAAAAGCCACCTGTGGGCATGTCTGCTCCCATCCAGCTCTCCTTCCTGCCAACCCTCTCTCTGCCTCTCTCCACAGGGTGGCTTTCCTCATTATGGGGAGGTCAACAATGACTTCCTCATGCTGAAAGGCTGCGTCGTGGGCACGAAGAAGCGTGTGCTCACCCTCCGTAAGGTGAGAATGGCGCTGGGGAGAGATGGGCTGTAGCTCTCCACAAAGAGATTCACCACGTGGAGAATGCCACTGCCTCCAAATGTTGGTCAGGGAGACTGGTCAGGTTGCAGAGGGCATGTAGCACATGAGCAAGGTGCTCAGCGAGACCATTGCTGAGTCAGATGGTTTGTGGGAATGTGCAGTTGTGTGTACTCTCTCTGGAGACAGAAGCTGGAAGCCCACGTGGCTGTGATGGGAAACCTTGGTCATAAGCAGATTGTGAGGAAATGAAATGCTGAGTGAGGAGCAGGCTCATTTCAGAGCTGCTCTGCAATCCAAGGCATCACCTGCCACCTGGGCGTTTCTCTGAGAAGGCAGGTTTTCACGGGGCTATTTTCTAATGGATGCACCTAGGGTATTTCAACCCTGCTTCCATCAGAGCAGATATCTGGATTTGCTGTAAAGATAAGCCTGATGCATTCTAACTCCTCTTTTCCAGTCCCTTCTGGTGCACACAAGCCGCCGGTCTCAGGAAGCCATTGAACTCAAATTCATTGATACTACTTCCAAGTTTGGCCATGGCCGCTTCCAGACAGCTCAGGAGAAGCGGGCTTTCATGGTGAGTTACGCTCCACGCCGGCTCCAGCTCCCGGGCTGTGCTTGCAGCTGGGGTTGAAGCAACTGATTGACTCCAACCAAACATCTGCTTCTCGATATAACAACAGCCAAATGAGTGATCAGGACTGTCTTGCATAAAAGACAGGCATGAATTCAATTCATACAAGCAGATACTACGCTAAGAAAGAACATGATGGTTGTGCAAGTGATGCAAGACAACCCAACTAACAAATAATATACCATATGGCCAACCAGTTTCCATTCACCACAGGATGTTTTAAACAAGCAGTTAACTTGGCAGGCACTGCCTTGGACATATGGTCCCCTTCACCCATAATTGTGCACTTCTTTGATTTGTTTGGAATGATTTATAACTTTAATGTTCTTAAGAGGAAAAGGTTGGGTCAAATTCAGTCACAAATTTGTGATTCTTTTGTCAGGAAGCTTTCAGAAAGGCCGAGCAGTGTATTTTTCTTAAAGCTAGGGCCAAAAAAAAAAATATAATTAAATAAATCTAAAACAAGCAGAGTTTCCTGAATAGTTTTGCAACCTACACCAGGCTGGTGCACAAGTCTGAATGTGAAATTGAGGAAGCGTTAAGTAAGCCAGGCCTTCAGCCAGCAGAAATGAAAGAAAACAACTCTCTGGATACCACGCGGACGTAAACCGTGTCTGGATCTGGCCTGTCAGCTAGAAATCCCATGTGAAACTGGCTAAGCCTCCTGAGCCCTGGGAGGGGGGATTGGCTACGCGGTGCCTTTGCAGAGCTCTTTAGAGGTTAAGATGTTTTCCTTTATCTCAGCGTTAGGAGCTGGCTCTGCGTTCTGCTCTTGCTGTCGCTGCAAGTCCTCAGTAGCTGTGACGTGGACCTTAGTGACAGGAGGTGGTTCTACCTGGTTGCAGATGTTTTCTTTGTCCTTTTCTGCTGTGGGGTGAGAGTTTGCCTCCCCTGTACGCTGCGGCAAAACTTTACTTTTGGCTGGAAGCAGAGACATATAAGTAATTCTTGCCATCTGCTCCTGTAGGACTTACTTGGTCTGGGATAACCCTGTTTCTTTGCTGGTGGAAACCCCTCCAGCCCTGTTGAGTTGGCTGATGAGGATCTGTGCCTTTGGCTGTGGGAGGTCTTGCCTCCTCCAGGGCTCCTACAGCAGCTCAGAAGTGCTCCACCACTGTGGGCTCACTGCAGGCCAGCCCAACTGGCTCAGAGCAGGTCACTCGTTGCCACTCTCTGGCTCCTTTTGTGATGTCCACAGAAACAAACCCCTTGTGCAAGGACAACTGTGTTCCGCTCCTGATTCCTGCAGGGCTAGGGAGGCCCCAGGGGTGGCCAGAGAATGGTGGCACAGGGCTCCCAGCTGGAGCAGAGAGAAGGAGCAGCCTTGCACAACAGAAAGGGAGCAGAGATGCAGCTCTTTTCCACGCAGCTCACATGCAGCCTTGTAGGCCAGGTCTGTCTGCCACTAGCACTGATATCTCTCCTCTCTGCTCTCTTCCAGGGCCCTCAGAAGAAACACCTGGTGAAAGGGAAGCCAGGAGGACAGGAAGAGCTGTAAGGACTGAGATATGCAAGACTACATAACCGGGCACCTTCAATAAAAAGGCTTCAAGCAATGCCTGTTGCCTGTCTTCCTTCTGGAGGGGTGTCTCATCTGTATTCAGTGCCGCCTGTGGGCAGCAGTGTGTCCTTGAGGCTCCTCAGCAGGTGAGGATGGGACAAGTAGCGCTTGGGGTTGGCCCATATGGACAGAGACTAACTGGGACAGTCTGCTCTGTCCGCTGGATCCTCCCTTTCCCTTGCTCAGTGATTTTTTTCCACCCAAACCACGGTGAAGACTCCCCTTCCTCTCTTCCAGAGGACAGCAGAGCAGGTACCAGCACTTCTGCCCCAGTTTCTGCTGGGAATACAGGGCCTCCCTGTTACCTGCCCAGTCTCATTGACCATCTCTCACACGTGCACACCCAGACACTCCTTTTGCTGAGCTGAAAGTATGACCCGTGGACTTCTCTCTGCACAAAGCCCCACGATCCCAGCCAGCATCCTCAGCAGATGTGGGAACTCGTGTACGATAAGATGTGCGAGGTAAGACTGGGCAGTGATGGATTTATTCGGATTTTGGACTCATTTCCTACCCATGTTTTCCGTGCAGTCCAGCTGCGGGGAGGGTGTGATGCCTCTTGGAGCTGTGATGTCTTGGATCAGCGGTGATCACAACTCCTTCAGTGCAGAACAGGTCTGAGTGTCCTGTGTCCTTTTTTTGGGAAACAGACAGTGGGAAACCCAGTCCTCCGCTGGTCCAGCGCTGCCCCCTTGACCAGGAGTCCTGGGAACCTGGTCGGAGGTACATGAAGTTCTTGGGTCTCCAACAAACCCCTTGCCCTGGGTCTGGTTCTGCTCTGAACGTGTGCTTGCGGTATTTAAGGAGGAGGCTCATCTACAAAAAAGTGCTGAGGATGAGATGAACCGAGAAGCTCAGACCCCACGGCGTAGCCCTGGGTGCAGTCAGTGACCGGGCCCTGGTTGCCTCCGTGTCCCCGTGAGGTCCCTGAGCTCTGTGCAGTGTCTCTGCCCTCCCTGTGGGGCTGTGCTTCAAGGCCTCTTCTCCCCCTTGGCTGGTAGGTCCCTGGGCAGTCCCCCAGGGGGTGGCTGAGGATCCAGGCCAGAGCTCATGATGGGAATGATGAGATCGTCCATGTTTGGCATCACCAAAATTTTCTGAAAAGAGGAATCCAGAATAAAAAGTAAGTGGTTTTGAATACCACTACCTGACTGGTGACACACCTGCCTGGAAGTGGCCTTGGCAGGAGCCACAGGAGCTTAAGTCAGACTGGAACTGTGAAGAGAGGGTCCCAGGCTCCCATCCCCTCGTCAGCAGCTGACTGTGCCTGGCCCTACAGGATTACCAGCTCTGGATATCTCAAGGTGGGGAGGAGCAGGAGTAGTTTTTCTTCACCCTGCCCACCTGTGGGTGGCTTCAGGGGTGGTCATGGCAGAGGGCGGGGACCAGCACTTTGAAGCCATTCAAATGGCAGCTCTTTGGGGGGATTTGGGTACCTAAATATCTATGGAGGTATTTGTGCTCTTTGTCCAGAGGTCTCAAAGGTGAGAGGCAGAAAACAAACCAGCAGGTACCTAGTGGTGGATGGCAAATCTCCCAAACATCCCCAAAACAGAGTGGATGGGTGAATTCAGCCCTTCTTAGCGGGGTGTCTGCCTGGGACTTGCTGATATTCCTGATCCCCCTGCTTGGGGCAGGGCTGCACATACTTGGAGGAAATTGCTTTTCCTCAAGCCATGTAGTGCTCAGAGCACCAGTGCTTGGAGCTGGTCACTCAGATCATGTTTTCTGACTGTCCCAAGCTGGACAGACCAGGTTAGATGTTGGCTTTTTGTAGAGACAGCCCTAGCCCAAACTGAGGGCTGATTATCCCTGATGGCAGCAATGCCTGTGCTTCAGCAGGGTTTGCTGAGCCCTTTAACGGACCCAGACCTTTGTGACAGGCACCTGAAATTCATGCTGCAGCTTCTTCTCAATCCACTCGGTGACGTGGAGGAATGTCACCTCCCGCTCGCCCAGCTTTGGGCGCACCTTCAGCTCCAGCTGGGGCGGGACTCGGAAGCTGTACCTGTGAGGGGAAAGAGGCAGAAAGCATCACCTCCCGAAGCTCTAGAGCTGGCTCCTTGGCTGAGCCGCCGGGAGCAGGGGGAGCTGGAGCGAGGATGCACGGGAGGAAGAAGAGCTGGTACCAGACACGGTCCGTTGGAGGCGGAGGGATGTTCACAGCCAAGGTCCCTGCCAGCTCCTGCACCTCCACCGTCAGCAGCAGCGGCGTGTTGGAAACCTCCTCGATCTTCTTTTTGATGAACTCGTTTTCTGTGGCCTTCTGGAAGTACTTGGACTTGGCGATCTTATCCACAAAGCGCAGGATCTTCCGGCTGGTGCTGTTACTGCTGACGTGGCTAAAGCGAGGGGAGCCGCAGCTCCGCAGTGGGGTGAGAGCCAGAGCTGTGCTGGGTTTCAGCACCCCCCAACCGTCTGCTGTGGGCACCCCATGGGGACAGGAGACCCCTGTGAAGGGCTGCCACGATGTGCGGGGTGCCTGTGTGTGCCACCCCTGGGGAACCGGCCCCACGGTGTAGTGCCGTGCCTCCCCCAGCATCTCCCCATCCATCCCATGGCATGGTCCCCAAACAGCCCCTTACCCCTCGGTGCCGGGTGGGGGGACCCGCTCCCCCAGGGCTCCCACGGGCTCTGCAGTGGTGACGTCTTCCTCCTCAGAGGAGCCGGCGCTGGATGACTCTGCGTCGCTGTCTGCCAGCAGGATCAGCCGTGGCCTGGCTCTGCAAGCCCCACGAACCGTCATGGGTGTGCCCTGGGGTCAGCACTCTCTCACCTTGCTCAGGCAAGAGGAGGAAGAGGATGAAACCCAGCCATGCAGTCTCCTTACCCCTCTCTGCCCGCCTCTGCCGGGCCGCTCTCCTCTGCAGCGCTCTCCTTCCCCAGCTTGCAGAGGTTCATCTTCGTCTCGAGCGTCATCTGCAACGAGCCGCTGTAGGTGACCTCCATGTCCACCCAGAGCCCTGCCGGGGAGAGGGACAGGGTGAGCCCCTGTCAGCACCGCAGGGACTGAGGGCTGCTCACATGCCTGCCGAAACCTCTCTGCTTTGGGGACCGGGCTGGCACCTCAGTAACAGCTGCCACGGAGCCAGCCCTGGGGTCCCTGCCACTCTGCAGGGCTCTTACCTCGGTCATTGATGGTGGGGTTGGAGGCACTGAGGACTGAGGGGATGGATGTGCCCATGTCCAGCTCTGTCAGCGTCAGCTCATTCATGAAATATGGGAGCTGATGGAGGGAAACCACATGGGGATGGTCACTGCAGCCTGGCACCCTCCATAGGGCCTCTGGGATTGGATGGGACTCCTCCAGGTGCTGTGATGCTCCTGCCTCTCACCTTGATCTTGCTCAACTTCTTCTGGATCTTGTTGGACACTTGCTCCGCCCAGTATCGCTCCCGGAGGAAGTCCCAGAAGATGCGTCCCACCAGTGCGTTCATCCAGGCCATGCACACCTCGCTGCGCCTGGCCATGTCCTCGCCAGGCTGCAGAGGGACGGAAGCCACGAGCCCCTGGAGTGAGGTGACCCCATGAGTGGTAGGACCCGCTGGCTGGCTGCTCCCCTGCGCTATGGCTTGGCTGCTCAAACCATGGTGCCGGGAGGGAGGAGATGAACCACAGGACTGGAAGTGGCTGCACACGGGATCCATCAGCCTCCATTTAGCCTCGTGTTCCACTCCCAGCACTGGATTTGTCCCACTCACCTTGGTGGGCGTGGGGCTGCCCAGTGCTCCGTGAGAGGGGCTCCGGTCCGGGCTGCCCCCAGCCTGCGCCGGCACGAATCGTGCCATGTAGGAGCTGTAATCCAGGAAAATCTGTTGGACGTTTCCCTCCAGGTCCTTGGGTGGGATGGCAGAGGGGATGTCCTCGGCGCTCCCTGCGCTGCTGCTGCTGCCACTGCTCCGTGGAGCTGGTCCAATGCCTGGGGACATGAGAAAACGAGCAGGTCAGGTTGGCATGAGAGGTGTCGTGTTGTTTGTCCACGATGGACACGTGGTGACGTGCCACAATGCACTTGCGATGACACCCCAGACCAGTCCCAGCACAGAGCAGAGGCCATGATGGCTGCTTCTCACCTGCCCTAGCTTCTCCGTGGCTGCTGCTGGGGGTCCCACGGGAGGCTCGCACGAGATGCTGGTACCACTCCTCCTTCTCCCTCCCTGTCCGCCCAAAGAGGTACAGGCATCTCTCCTTGCAATCCCCTGGGACATCCTGGCCCAGCAACTTCTTCATCCCTTCATCCCTCTGCAGCTCCACGTCATGCTCCTCACTGCTCTTGCACTCCATGTCCACTGGGTCGGGGAGGAGGACACAGATGGGGTATTTCTTGTTCCATGTCCGCTTTCTGGCCAGGCTGGAAGGGCAGAGGAAGACCTGCAACACCAAAGGCGGTGGTGAGGCCACAGCACTGGGGGGCCCCATGAGGGCAAGAGTCCCCCACTCCCACGGGAGTCTCTTTGGCATTGCCGGGCTCACCTTGGCATCAGTCAGGTCATAGTAGCGGTGGCTGATGAAGACGGCGTCCAGGATTTCCTCCTCGAAGGTGGCTCGGCGTGGGATGTTGCTCTTGGGGTAGGAGAGCTTGAGGGTGGCTCCGTCCAGCGTGGCCAGCACCGAGTGCGTGAGCGAGGGGTGGAAGAGCTCGGGGTCGTAGATGTGCAGCTGGTTCATCCAGCCCTGGGTGGGAGGAGATGGAGCCGGCTGCTTCCCGCTGTGCCGTACGGGATGGCAGCACCCGCCGTGGGCTCAGCACCCCCTCAGTGCTGCACCCCGAGCCCTGGGCTCCTTTCCAGCTGCCACCCAGCACCCCATCCCGCACCTCCCTTCTCCTACCTGGAGGTGATGAGTTTCCCACGGCTCCCCTGGGAGCAGCTCAGGGCGCAGGCGGCCCCGTGGTCCCCGTGCCACTGGCGGAGGCTTCGGCAGGAGGAGGAGGATGGTGAGGAAGCCCAGCACCAGCCCACAGATGAGCCCCAGGCAGAGACCAGCGGCGTAGGGCGGCAGCGGCAGGATGAAGTAGCCGTAGGCGAGGAGGGCAACGGAGGCGAGGGCTCTGCCCGGCACTGTGCCCCCCGGCCGTGCTGGGGGTGGCTCCTCGGGGGGTGGTAGCTGGGGCTCACCATCCCTCCGCGCCACCTCCACCACCTGGATCACGTCCCCGTAGGAGCAGATCTCGTAGCGGCAGTTCAGGGTGGGCTCCCAGGGGCTCCAGTCCCGTACCTGGCGTCCCCCAGCCCCACTGCCCCCCACCTGCCTGGGGCTGCCCCCCGTCTCCTGACTCGCAGTGCCTGCCTTCGCCCGCTGTATGGGGCTGCTCTCCTCGGCCATGAGGCGGCTGAGCCGGCTGAGGGGCTCCTGCACGGCCTCCGACAGCCGCTTCTTGGTGTCCTCCAGCCTGGCATCCCGCAGCCGGAGCAGGGCGGCGCGGCTCTCCGACGGGGAGACGCTGGGGGAGGACGGGGCCGTGCGGGACTTGGCCGGGCTCAGCCGGGGCTGGGGGACCCGCGGGAGGTCGGCCAGGAGCATCCCCCCGGACTGGGGTGAGGGGAGAGGCTTCACGTCCCCATCCATGGCGAAAATAAGCCCGCAGCCATCCCGGCTGCCACCATCTTCCCTGGTGCCGCTGTCCCCACACCGAGGTGAGCCCGGGGACGGTGCCAGGGTCGGAGAGGCATCAGCCACCACCGCAGCCTGGTCTGCCATCGCTCGCATTGCCGACGGTGCCGGTGCTGCCGAGGGAATAGGAGGAAGACGTTCAGCTCTGTGCCACCTCAAGGCACAGCATGTCCCTGCCCCGGTCCTGCCTAGATGAATTGCCCCTCTTCAGCTCTGCTTTTGTAAGACCAAGCCCCAAACTGGACCACACTGCTCCTGAAGAAATCATCATCCTTTCTATCCGCAGTTCTCTCCAAGCCGGAACGTCTCATGAGGTTAATGCCGCACTAGTCATTTGGTGAGGGAAACTTGGCAAGGCTGCCGTGACCTTTCAGATTGCAGAGGTGAGGCACGGAAACTTGTTCTGATTTCTATGACTGAACAAAATATTTTCTCAACTGCAGTAGAGATCTGAGGACACTAAGATAAATATACTTTTAATCATTCAGCTTAATGACACAGATAAGACCAGCGAGTTTAACTGTGATGAACTGTTGGAAAAGCCCGTTGCAACAGAAGGAACGTTACTGGCTTTACAGAGCAAGCCTCACGTGTGTTTTGATTGAAACACTTTGATGTTTCTTCCTACATTTTTTGTCAAAGTTCACATTCTATCTCATTTCATTCAAACTTTCTGTAAGCATGGGCTTTTAGTGAAAAGCAGATTAATTTATAGACTTACTGGTACTTTGGAGAAGAAACGAATGAAAATGACCATGCCATATGCATCCCTTAACAATAGCCAGATATCTGCTGGCTTTAGTGGGATCACAATTAATACCCTTGGTTTTTTTGTTTTCCTTTGTACACTTTCTAATACCTTTAGTTGCTAAAACAGTGATCATCTGTTCTGTGTTTCCCCATCAGCACCACCACGAGCCACCAAGCGGGAGCGAGGTGCCCCTGGGGACCCCATCACCGTGGGCTGGGCGCCTTCCAGCCCATTTCAGGATGTCCTTGGGGCCACAGAGCTGCCAGCAGACGGGCAGCTCGTGCCTCTCCCGTTGCTTCCTGACAGGGAATGGGATGGAGAAGGCAGGAGGGTAAGATGAGCTTAATGACAGCGTGTGGAGAACCGCTTGTGTAACAGGGATAAACCTCAGCCAGGCAATTAGCAACGGGGCCTCTGAGAACCTGGAGCTGTGAGCCAGGTCTGCAGCAGGATTTTCCCGCTCCAGGGCATTTTGTTGGTCCCAGTGCAGCTGTGGGGGCTGTGGGGAGGGATGCTACGCCAGCAGGCAGGACTCTGACTCTAAATGTTTCTTGCTTAACCAGCAGTGATTTGGCCCTTGCTTAATGCATTGCACGAACCTGAAATTAAGCAAGCCCAAGCTGTGGCCTCAGTTCAGTGTGAGGATGCTCTGGAAGCAGGGGGTCTGTAATCTCTGTTTTCACTGGAGGAGCACAAAGTTTTGTTAACACATAAAGTTTCTGCAGCTCTGAGTGTGTTCCTGGCCATGGCAAGTGGTGTCCCGTCCCCAGTTTCCACCGTGATCCCTCCACTGCTGCACTCCTGCCAAAGCCGGATGGTGGCCCAGCTCCTGAGCTGTTCCCCCTGCGTGATTTTGGGAGGGAGGATGGAGGCTGCAGGACGGCCTCTGCTGGGCCTTTGCGGGGCCAAACCCAGCACCCAGCGGGTTCGTGGGGTGCTCGAGCTCCACCACTGCCCCCTTCCCCTCGCAGCATCCCTGCGGCAGGAGCCGGGACACCATCCCAGGAGAGCTGGGGCTGAGCAGGACCCTGCCACCAGTGGGTGCTGCCCCTTGGGCTGTCTTACACCCAGCATCCGTGTCACCCTGATTCTTCAAAGCACTTCTCTGCCACGAATTAATTACAGGCTGTGCCGCAGCTGCCTCCAGCTCCATTTATATAATCTCACGCTTTGTGTCTTTTGCTTTGCTTCTGATTTGCAGGAGCCACTTGTTAACCCCAAATAACCAGTGGGTGGGTACCCTGGTGGTACCCAGCATCTGCAGAAACCCTGGCTGTGGGGCTGGTGCCCTCCAGCCCACGGGCAAGGTTGCTGGCACTGCCGGCACCACCAGCACCACCCAGCAGACGGAGCGGTCCAGGGCACTGCGCAAAGCACCGAAACACCAAAACGTGGAGCGAGCAGAAGAAAATGAGTGGTAGAGCTGGGCCTGAAAAGGGACCCCTTTCCTGATGCCACAGAGCCCCATACACCTCCCAGCCAAGCACAGCGGGTGGGGGACCCCCACTTGCCCCTCATTATGCTGTTTTCCCAGTGGCCCCATGCCACAGCCATCCATCCCCAGTATCTCCAGTGTTGTCCATTGCCCTCCCCAGCCCTTGTCTGTACCTACCAGAAATCCCCGGGGCTGGTCCTTGGCTGGTCCTGCCCAGCCACTGCTCCCTGTCCCCACTGGTTTGGGGGGACACCGGCTCTCCTGTGCTTGGTGAGGGGTAGGGGCTCCGTTACTCCGTGCCTGGCTTTTTGTTACCACTGCTCCGGTATTTGTGGGTTTTAAAAGCTTAAAAAAAAAGAAAAAGAAAAAAAAATAAAAAAGAAGACTGTTTCCTGAGAGACCATTAGCACAGTGGAAGACGGAGATAATAATAGCCTGGGTTTGTATGGGAGTTTTCATCTGTCAGGGACGTCAAGTGCAGCGGGGGCTATAGACACGCTGCTGAAACGCAGCCACCTCTGGAAGCGTGGGTGAGGAACACTGGGGATGGACCCTGCTGGGTGCCACAGCTGGACCACCGGCACCCTCAGATGGAGGGTCCACACGGAGCAGCCCTGGTGAAGGCTTTGCTGTTGGGTCAGGCTTCAGAGAGCAAATATTGAGCCCAGAGGTGCCCCTGGAGCCAGCTCCTCAGTGCCAGCGCTGACCTGCCTTCCAGCACAGAGCTTGTCCCCAGCCTGTGACCACGGGGGCATACAGGGCAGGGGGAATATTTTTGTGCTTTATAGGATAAATTGAATATGAAGGTCCTTGTGACTATTTTGATCAAGCTCTGGGGGTAGCTGGGTGGGCATGGCTGGGTGATGGAGCAATGGGGATGACAGTGGGGTCAGAGATGCCAGCAAAGAGCTCTTAGGGGTTGTTCCCCACAGCCTCCACACAGCACCTGCCTTGCGGAGTTTTGCGAGCCCAGCCCCAGTGGTACCCAGAACGGATCCGTGCTGTGGGGGATGTCCCTTTGAGGAGCACTGCTTGGGACACCCGGCCCAGGAAGGTCATATCTCTGCAGAGCCTCGAGAGCTGTGAGTGCCCCAGCTGGGCAGGGACACAAGATCTCTGATGACTGCCCACCCCCCTTGCTGCTCTTGAAAACACCCGAAGCAATAAACATCAGCAAGCCTTCCTGCTGGACCCAGGCTCCAAATTTCCACTCCTTGCTCTCAGCTCTGGTTCAAATTCAGGGCTTGGATTTGACCTGACACAGAGGCATGCTGCAGCCTGGACCAGGCTGGTGTCTTTGAGCATCTCGCCCCAACACACTCCCTGTACAAGCCCGAGGCATCAGAAGCCTCTGTGGCGTGTCACGGTGCGGTGCTCCCCGGCGTTAGCTCAACCCGGGGGGCAATTACCTACAAACGGCCTGGAAAGAGCAAGTTTCCCCAGATGGGGAAGGTGGGGTCTGCCCCATCAGTGCCCTGAGCCACCCACTCCCAGGTGGGCACTGCCCAACTGCTGTTTGCTTTTGTTGTGAAAAGTTGATTTCACAACAATTTAGTTAATTTCAGGGAGAGTTAATTGAAATGTTCACTTCCAGCAGCCCTCTCCAGTTAAGTAGAGGTGCTGGTGGCTGGAACAGAGGGTTGGTGCTGCTGGCAGGGACGGTGGCACAGCTCCGCCTGGGCGCAGAGGAGGCTTTCATCACCCAGCCAAACGAGCTGGAAATCCCTCATCTAATTATCTCCACAATATACTGCTACAGAAACCAAATTGCTGTGGTTATTAGCGCTGTAACTGGAGAGCTCTCTGCATTATCCTGTGATTAAGGAGCGTGGGGCTTTGAAGAAAGTCTCACTGCAACCCCCAGGCATAACTTTGGGCAATGGACAGAGCAGCACAGGATCTCAGCTCCGTATCTCGCTCCCACTTCCACATCACATCACTCCTTCTCAAGGGGTTTACTGGTGGATACCGGAGCGGACTTCATGCCACTGGGGGAGCGAGGAGTTGGGCAGACTTTGGCACTGCACAAATGGCTCCAGGGCGGCCGTGTCTGCTGGGATGCTCAGAGCCAGCCAGCCCCAGCCCCAGCACCTCATCTGGTCCACCAGGGACCCGCTCCCAGAGCCTCCCCGTCACCCTGTGCTGTCCCAGGGATGAGCTAAGAAATTCTACTGCTACGGACTTCGCTTCACCCCCATGTCTCAGCTGCCCCTGTCCTCTGCCCATCTCTCCTCTGCACAGAGGCTGCTGCTGCTGACAGCAGCCACTCATGGAGCAAAGGGAGCCCGGGCCACCCCAAGACCTTCGCATCCCTTGTGGCATGGCTCTTACAGCTCACAGGAGAGCTCTCAGCCCTGGTTTCACCAGGACACAGACCTGGGGAGCCAGTTCACCCACCACGTTCATTAGCACAGGCTTCACTTTCTGAAAAGGCTGGGGGGACGATGCTGCCAAGACACAGGGTCCCAGCGGCTGTTGCGGCTCCTTCCACTGGCTGAAAATCTGCGCCCCGAAGGTGTCCATGTCCCTTGAGTCTATTTGGAGCCTTTTCCCAACACCCAGCTCGTCTGCTCTCAGTGGATTGTAAGGAAGGTGCTGTCAAAACAGCATGTCACCTGTTCTCCATGCAGTGACATGGCACGTCCTCGGCTCCCCGCCGCCCCTCGGTGCTGCAGCGAGAGCCCCTTCCTCCCCCTGCCCGGGGTGCCTGCCACAAATCATCAATCCCCGGGGCTGGAGCGGGGAGCTGAGCCCGCCCGAGATGAGAGCCTGACCTAATTCAAACCGGCAGCATCCAGCGGGCAGGAGCACTGCCAGTGCTGGCCCCACGCAGGGGTTTCCACGCCGGGCACAGCCCCAGGATGAGCTCCTGGGTGATGGACACGTCCGTGGGCATCAGGGAGCAGGGACACATCCAAGCGCTTTGCTGCGGGCCGCAGGGCTCCGACAGCCGGGACAGTCCCCGGCTTCTGTCCCAAGGGCTCCAGCATTTTTCCTCTTGCACCAAGGAAGGTGGGATTTCTATGAGACCCCACCGGAGAAGGGCTTAGCCGAGGGTCCTCAGATAAAACTAGGGAAGAAGAAACTCGTGGCGCCTGTTTTTTTGGAAGGAAAAGGAAGCCGCATGCAGCTCATCAGCTCCTGGAGCCTGCCAAGAAGCTGGCTGCCTGCGGTTCACCTTCAAAGCCCTTACCTTGCCGCATGCTGGGCTGCTGCCTCCTCCTCCTCCTCCTCCGGGAGCCCCACGCACCCCAGGGAGAGACACAGCATCGCCTCGCCACGCTGGCTTCCGTGGGGAGGGGTCCCCACGAGTGACCCCTGGCTCTGTGCTCCTGGGCTGGTGGGACGGGTGGTCCCCGCTGAGCCTGCGCCTGCACCCCATCCACTGAGACCCTGGTGTGTCCGCGGAGGGTGGGGACCCCCCCAGTTCCTCCCATGAGCTGCCCAACCTCCATCACCCAGCTCTATTGGGGAGGGCCTGGGGGTGCCCCGGCTCCCTCCCCGCGGGTCCCCCGCTCCCGCAGCACCGGTACCTGGGACAGACGGGAGGTCCCGGTGCCGCCGGGTAAGGGTCGGTCCTAGCGCCGGAGAAGGACGACCAGTGCCGGTGTCGCCGGGGGGACGGACTGGTCCCAGTGCCGGGGGAGAACCGGTGTCGGTGCCGGGGGAGGAGCGGACCTTACGCCGGGGCAGAAGAGCCGGTGCCGGTGCTGAAGGAGGCCGGCGCGTCCCGATGCCGGGATCCAAGGGCTGATGCCGGTGCCAGGAGCGGAGGGAGCGGGGGAGCAGAACCGGAGCCGGTGCCGGTGCTGGCGGCGGAGGCTCCGTCCTGGTCCTGCTGTCGGGTGTAAATGACCGGTGCCGGTGCGGTGCTCGCCCCGCTCCACCCGGCGACGCCGGAGCATCCGCAGGACCGTGCGGGTCCCCGCTCCGCCCCGCTCAGCTCCGCACCGCCCCGCGCACCCCCCCACCCCGCGGCGGGGATG
>VXAK01010300.1:235220-260714 GCA_013399435.1 Arenaria interpres | reverse complement strand
CGGGCAGGGGGTGTTCTCGGCCCGGGGGTTGCGGTTCCCGGGGTGGGGAGGTGGGTGTCCTTCTTGTGGGGCATCCTCCCCACCCGTGGGATCTGGGCTGGGGGTCCCCTCTCTGCGGTTCCTTGATAGGGGACCCCCCCCGCATGGGGCTGGTGGGGGGTGATGGGGAAGATGCTGCCTGCAAAGGTGGGACTTGGGGGGGGTTTGGGTCCCTGTAGGGGCTGGTTTGGACCCATCCTCTAGAGGAGGTCCTATAGGGGATGTGGGTCCTGCCCCGTGTCCCAAAAGCTCCCACTCGCCCGCCTGGCCCTGGGGGTCCGGCAGCAGCAGGCAGTGGCCCACACGGGCAAAGTCCAATGTGTGTCCCCACGTCCCCCCGCTGACGTGTCCCCCCCTCCCCGAGTCACTGGCAAATCGCTGCTGGGGGCCGGCTGGGAGCGGGGCTGGGGGGCTGCCCCCCAACACTGACCCCTCTCCTGCCACTCTCCCCAGGCATCTACGTCTGTGCCAAGTGCGGCCATGAGCTGTTCTCCAGCCGTGCCAAGTACGAGCACTCATCCCCGTGGCCAGCCTTCACCGAGACCGTCCACGAGGACAGCGTGGCCAAGCGCAAGGAGCGGCCGGGGGCTTTAAAGGTGACGATTCTGAAACCTTCAGGAAGCAGCAAAAAAAACCCCAAACCACGGGCTTTTCCTTTTTTTTTTTTCTTTTTCATGAGCCTGTCTGCTGAGGAAGACCGCTTGCAATCGAACCCTCTCCTTGCATTTCTAGGTGTCTTGTGGCAAGTGTGGCAACGGGCTGGGCCACGAGTTCCTCAACGACGGGCCAAAGAGGGGGCAGTCCCGCTTCTGAATATTCAGCAGCTCGCTGAAATTTGTCCCGAAAGGTAAAGAGTGTGGTTTGGCAGCTCTTTCAGCCCACATAGTTATTTTTGGGGGAAGCTGCTGATAGCCTGGCCACGCTGTGTGCGATGCGCTGCTTTCGGTGGGGCGTAGCTGGCCCTTCAGATAAGCCAAGGAGCCACTTGCATCCTAAATAAATCTCATGTGCATCTGTCTGCTCGGCCGGTGGCTCGGTGGGGGCTCTCTGACCTCCCAGGGTGAAATACAGAGTGTCCTGGAGCTCCTGGATGTGGCCACAGGTCTCAGCGTGTCCAAGGGGCAGCCGAGCGTGGGGGGGTTCCTGCTGGTGGTGCAAAGGAAGGGCAGGGAGCTCCTGCGGTGGCAAAAACGGGGCTGGGAGAGTTTGTTGGCTCATTCCCCTGGGGAAATCAAGTGGGAACTCTATTCAGAGCTGCCCTACGGGTAGGGAGTGGAGCTGTGGGGCAGGGCAGGGCTTCTTGCCTTGGTGGTTGTCATGCTGTTTGCTTCCCCCGAGTCAGAAAAAGGCTTTGGGAGGCCAAGTTTGTGGCAACATCCTGCCCACGACTCACTGTCCTGCTTGTCGGACTGCCATGGTTGAGAGATGTTAGCTGCACATAGCAAAATAACCCTATAAAAGGGGCTGAGGGTTCCGGAGCAAGAAACACGAGCCCTGATATTTATTTTTTTTTCTCCCCCTCTTTTAGGCAAAGCAGACAACGACCTGAAGGAGAAGTAAGCGAGCTGCTCTACTTGACACACTGCTCTTGGGCTGATCTGGCGTTCACACCTTGGGGGGCACCTCCGGTCAAGGAGGCTCCGGGAGCAAGAGAAACCCCCAAGAAGCTCCTGGTTTCCCTGGGCCGGTTCCCCCTCAGGGCTGCTCCGATTCGGGATGCCGGGAGAAGCACGGGGGAGGTGGGGGGAAAAGGGGACTGCTGAAGCTCTGCACTTGCTGGGTGGTGGGTTGTGTCACCCGGGGGTGTTTCACACTAATTGGGGTGACAAAAGCTCTTAATTTTACCCACTCTTTCCCCCTCCCTGACCGTCTCTTCTCCCCAGCATCCTTATCGCTGCCAATAGCAGCTGCTACTGGTCCTTTTGGCTTTCTCCATTAAGGCAGCACATGTGCCTGCTGTCCTGCCTCTGCTGAGCTCTGCAGCGGTTTTGCTGTTGACTTCAGCCGAGCCAGGACACTCTCCAGACCACAGCAGGAGGGCCCCATTCCGCCACGGCACCCACGCAATCCAGAGTGGCTCCGCTGGCATTTCCAGGGAGTAATGCTGGATTAGCTGAGGTCAGAGTCTGGGTTAATCTCTGGTGCTATTCTGGGCTGGGATCATGGTATGAATTGCCCTATATAAACCCTTCCAGGATGCTAGGGCAAGGATGATTTTATGATCCTGCCTGACAGCATCCAGGTATTTTACCCCTCCGCCCATCTCGCACACAGTAGAGACAGTTCTAGAATTCCCACGTCCTCTGGGCTTGATCCTGACTTGGCCTTACACCAGGTTTATCACTGTGCTATAAACTCCAGGGGCACTAACGGTTCCTCCTCGCGGCGCGCTGGTGCGAGGGAGGCCAGCATCGGGCTTACGGGCCGCGCTTTTGCACAACTCAGGCTTTAGGAATCACATCGGCCGCTCCCTTTGCGCTCAGAAGGGCCGTGGCACTGATTTCTCCTTAATTCAGCATCTGATTCGTGGCCTTCCCTCCCCGCCCACAAACCAAATCCTCTTTGAAATCCATACGCAAGGATTTTGAAAGATGGCACAAAGCTTTTGCTGACCCGTGGGTCCGGTGGCGTGACTCCAGTGCGATGCGTGGGTGGGTTGGTGGGGCTGTGCTGCTGCTGTTACGGTGCAGCTGCTCACGGGGCACGTGAGAGGCTTTTCTCCTCGTGTTCTGCCTCAACCCCACCGTTACGAGGGCACCGATAAAAAGTGCAACGCGCCAGCTCGTTACCTGGAGCTCACTGCTGGTCTTGTACCTCTTTCAGAAGCGAAAATAAAGCACTGATTCACTGTGTTGGAGAAATAACCTCTTTTTTTAAAAAAAAAATAGCAACAACCTGTTGATGGCACCCTGGTGCATCTGGCCTGGGATTCTTTCCCAGTTTTGGATGCAGCGGTGGGATGTGTGCGAGGCAGGTACGAACGCAGGGCAGGTTTCTGTGTCTCCAAAGCCCTGGCCAGAAAGCTGAGAGTGTGTTTCATCTGATGTCTCTTGTCTCTAGCCACAGCTCCAAGTCCCTGGTGCGGCTGGAGTCTTGCATCCAGCGTGGTCTCACAACCCAGAGGGTTGTCCTGGGGTCGATGCGTGTGGTTTTGGCCTGAATCTGTTAGTGCTGCCTCAGGTTTTGCCGTGTGAAAGGGGGACGCTGAGGCACTGGAGGCCTTTGGGCATTCTTGGGGTCAAAACTTTCACCGTGGAAGGTTTTCTTTTCACTCCAGTTATCGTCTTTGCCCAACTGAAGCTGATTTTAGCTTGTTTCATAGTGTTCTTGATACCTTCTGGGCTGGCGGGATTTTCTGGGCAGAGGGGATATGAGTTTTAGTGCTGTCTCATGATAGTTCCCCTGCGCTAAGCTGCCTGCAAGACAGAAAGCTACAACCCTCTCTGCCTCACAAGGGTCTCTTCAGCCCAGCGGGGTTGGATACTGGGTTCATGAAGGCTGGAGGCTTGAGTTGGACTTTGCCAGAGGCCAGGTCCCTCCTCCAAGGGGGTGAAGTCTGCTCTGGAGCTCAGGAGCCAAGTGCCATGTCTCCCTCCTACCCCTGCCGCTGGCTCGTGCCCCGTGTCATCGCCCTCATCACCTTCCCCGTGTGTGGGTTGACCTCCGGCTCTAATTACTAATCAGGTTTCAGCCTGAAGGTTCAAGCTCCTTTTCGACCGATTAATCCCCTGAACTGCTGCTTTGCCCTGGGCCTGGTGACCTCCACACGAGCCTAGGAGGTCAGGAGCTGCCCCTTTTACTTCCCACCCCGGAGCACCACGGGACCATCCATCCCTGGGCCACCTCCTGCCCCGCTGCCCCTCGCCCGCAGCACTGGGCAGGAAGGTATTTTTGGGGTGGTTTTCCCAGAGATGCTGCGGTGGAAGGAAACCTCTCCGAGGGTGCCAGCGGCGAAGGGTTGCCGACGATTCCTCCCACCCGTGGGCTGTCCACCCCGGGGGACCCAGCCGTGCTTCCACGCTGCCTTGCAGTTCGTGGACGCAGGCACGGGAGGGTGCAAGTGCTTTTCCGAACCGTTCCCCAGGCTCTGCAGGGAGGGAAGGACGAGGTGGGGTTGGCAGGGCAGTGGCTTTGCCTTCCTGTGCATCCATCCTTGCAGCAGCCAGAAGGAAAATCACCCAGAAGCAAAAAAAAACCCCCAAAACAACAACAAAAAAACCCCAAACCCATCTCAAAACAGTTTAAAAAGGGATGGGACATTTTTCTGGAAATCTGGCTGGAGGTGCTGATGCTGGCAGGGATTTCGGCTGGTGCTGGGGATGCAGAATGCGACCCTGCATGGCAGATCCCACCCCTGCTCCTTCCCAGCTCCCCCGAGCACCCCCAGGCATCCCGGGGAGCAGGAGGTTCCCTCATCCTTCCCTGGACCACGGTGGGTGCTCGGGGAGGGAGGAAACCTCCTTTGCCCTTCCCTTGCTCTGTGGCATCGGGCATCCCCATCACCTCCTCTGGGCTTCGGCCAGTCCTTCCCCTCTGCCATTCATCCTCATTTTATTATTACGCTAATGACAATTCTGGCTTAATAAGAGGATTTTGCTTAGCTGGGTAAAAGCGGCCCCACATCAGCGATGCGGGTTTAATGACAGAAATTGAATTACGTTACCAGGCCAACGCAAACTTCCCTCGTTGTTTAAAAAATCATTAATTTCCTCCGCCGTAGCCTCCAGCTGACCTCCCTTTTTAATTTTTTAATTTTTTTATTTGCATGCCATGAAGAGGACCTGCCTCTTTGACCCTCCTCGGGATGGCTCCAGTGGATGGCAAAGCAGCCAGAGCACAGTGAGATTTAGATTAATTCTCCTAATAAAGACAACAAGCCCTATAGAAATTACGTTACTCAAGGAAAAAGAAAATGACCTGGAGGCATTAGGAAGCTCTAATTACCATTATTCCTTGGAGCCAGCACCTCTGTAGGAGCACGCTGGCTGGTCAGGCTGGCTGCTTTTACCTGAAATTTTCACTTGTACTTCAAGTGGACTGGCTGGTCTTGAAGGGACGGCTCCTTCTTTTCTGTTTGTGTCATTTTATTTAATTTTACCCTTTGATCAACAGTTTTTCCCACTCCAGCTGAACCTGCAGGCTCCCCCGTGCTGGCAGGATGGCCAGCTGTGGGCAGGAGGGTCCATCAGGCTGTAAACACGCACCAAGACCCCAAAGCATCACTTTTGGGGTTTTGCACATTGGGGTATCCCTTGGGACAGGGAGCACAGCCCGGTTTGGGTGCCCTTGCATAGTCTGGTCCTGGCAAACAGGCAACTTTGACCCCAGCCACAACCCTGAGCTGCACTGGTGATGGGCTCAAGCATCAGTTTGCTTAAAAGGGATTTTCTGAGTTAGTTTTTAGGCTGTGAAAAATGCAGTAAGGGCTGGAGCTGGGTTTGTGTCAATTACAGAAAATAAAGTGATGATCATTAAGAAGCCACTACATGCCCCTGATTTCCCTTGACACACAGGGGGCCATCAGGAGGTGAGGTGTCCCCCATCGCCCGGCTCTCCGCTCTGTCCCGGGGAGCTCACCTGTCCCTCAGCACATCCAGCAACAGCTGGAAAAAATTAAAGGCTTATTCCACTTCGTTCACCGATAATAACTTCATCTCTCCCTATTCCAGGCTGCCTCCCACCCTGAGACGCCGCTCGCCGGGCAATCTCTGTCCTGGTTCCTGAGGTTTGTTTAATCCGGCTGAACCTCCCAGAGCCACGAGGTGGGGAAATTTGTTTTCGGTTTGCGGTGCGCGCTAATTAGGGAGATAATGACTGGAAACATTCAGAGCGAGTCTGAGCGGGCTGGAAAAATGTTTAGCCCAAGGAAAATTTAAATCTCTTTTTTTTTTTTCCTTCCCTGGCTGTTGAGATCCGACTTTTTAAGGCAATTAGTGAGGGTTTATTTGTTAATCAGTCATACTTATATGCTTGCTTTGGGGTCTTATCTCACGCTCCCAAGTGCACATCGCTTCTAATCATGATCTTAATTTTTGATGTGGGAGATACCTGTCCCGGGCCGGCTGTGCGTGCTGCCGTGCATGCACGCTCATGCGCTTGGCAGCCGGGATATGGCGTGGGCTGACAGTGGTGCTGCCCTTCCTGTGCCTGAAGAGCCAAGTCCACCATGGTCTCCATCCTCAGCCCAAGAGCATCCCAAGTTTTTGGGGATGCCTTCCCTCCATGCATCTCCCAGAGTCTGCCCAGGGTGGGACAAATCACCCCCATCCTAAGCTGTGGGTGCAGCCAGAGCCTATGCCAACCTCTGAAATGGTGGTCCTTCTGCAGGGATGCCCACAGCATCTCCTGCCCTCACTGCGCCCCGGAGTGGAAATGGATGAACCATCCCCAAAATACCTCGCTCCGTGGTCCCCAGGGAAGGCCCTGCTGGGAAAAGATGCTTTGGGTTGTGCCAGCTTCGGTCCAGCCACGCACAAGTACTGGTCCAGTGCCATGGCTGCTCCAGTGGCCACCTCAATGGACCACAACCCAAAACCCCACTGGTGGCAGGTGATGCCCGGCCAGGGCTCTCCTCTCTGCTGAGCCTCGTGGCGCACGCTTTTAAGCAATAGACTTTACTGTCTACAATAATGATTTGTTGCTTGTAAAACCACCATGATTAACTACAGTTTAGCCTCCTGGTTTCATGTCTTATCATGTTTCATCTCACACAAAAGACATTTACAGTCTATTTTCAACTTCAAAGCAAATGCTTCTTGCGTGAGCATTAAGGAAGGCAAATATTTAAGCAGAACCTGTATGGTATTAGCGTCTCTTGATGTTCCCTGCTGAGTGAGGATTGATGGCTGCCTCAAAAGGCAGGTTTTTCCTATTGTTTTATGCACCGGTGATTAATATTTCATGTTCCCACTGTTATATATTTGCTGGCTGGCACTGGCCTACCCTGACAGTGCTTTCTTCATGTCTTACATGTCCAGCTTTTATGCACTTCAATATAGGAAGTGTGACTCTTGGCAGGGTCCCTTGGTCTTATTGAAGCCTCCTGCCTGACTTTTTTGAATTAAGTTCCTCTCAATGGGATATGGGCTGATGGCATGTTCTCCTTCTCCAGCGATATCTCTGTCCTGTTGCCTCGTGGTGCTCTGCCCCAGCCGGGACCCCTTTTCACTGCCCCAGCTTTTGGGTGGGTGGTGCAGGACGTGCCTCTTCCAGGCACTACCTGGCTCTGCACCCGCCTGGATGAGGACAGTGGGGATGGCACCGCAAGGACCGGATCCTGCAGCAGGAACAGGATGAAGCTGGATCCTGCCCTACATTAGCCCTGCGGAGTTGAGGGGATATGAATTGGGGGAGATGGATCAGGGGGAGAAGCCACTCCTGACCCCGGTACCACCTTCTGCTCAGTGCCTACATGGCACCGCCATCTCCCTGAGCCCATCTCGGTGCTGCCATCACCATCTGGCACCACCAGTGCAGGGTTTCCACTCCCCAGTGCCGGAGGAAGAAATGCCACATTTGTACCGGACTCACCAGTTTCCTGAATCCACAATCCCTGAAACCTCCCAGAGTTTCCTGACCAGCCCTGTCAGGGCAGGATGAAAATAGCCCAGGACCAAATTCCTCTGCTTTGAACACGATGACACACTGGCGTGCGTTTGTCTGAATGCTAAACATATTAAGCGCAGGAACTGTAAGGGACGGCTCTGCTTATCATCCAGCTCCGAGTTAATATAATTCAATTAGCATGAACAGTAAATATAGCTCGTTTTAATTTAGATGGAGGGGTTGCTGCGGCTCGATCCTTTAATTTCAGGAGTAGGGAAGCTGTGGGAGGACTGCCAAGAATTTCTGCAAAACCCACATTTTCTCCGGGGCTGCGGGCTCTCGCTCCGGCTGCTCCGCAGCGGTGGCACGGGGGCCACCTCCGAGGAGCCCGCACGCTTGGCGAGTGGAACCCGGCGAGGGGCTTCCTGGAGGGACCAGGAGGAGATGACGGTTTTGAGCTGCATCCTTATTAGATGCAAAATGAAGAGTGGAAAGCCACTCTGTGGGAATAAGCGGCACAGTCTATTTAAAGAGGGAAAGATCAGCTCGGGAGAGACACTGGAGACATGTGTCTTCAGGGCTGTGCTGCATTCTTCGGAGATTATTTTAAATGCGTGCATCTTTTCTGCATCACAGTCTATCTTTGTTCCCCTCTGACGTCTTGAGTCGGGGCTGGTATTTTATGGCCGTGGCTGTGCCTGCCAGCAGCACGACAGCTCTGCTGGAAATTAACTTCTCTGCGCTTTAAAAAAAATAAATCTCACAGGCACAAAATTCAAAGTAAGAGACCAAACTAGTTAATCTCAGATTAATTTAAGCCGCTGGCTCTGGCGGGCGAAGCCTCAAGGCTCTGATGGGGATGCGATGCTCAGAAAATGTCCAGGGCAGCCAGGAGGTACTGCCACGTCCTGTGTCCATCCGCCTGTCCAGATGAGCTAACGCCGACTGCGGTGCTTTCCGTCCACCCATCCTGGATGGCAGGACAGAAACCGGGTGGCCTGCGCTTCTCCTGGAAAGTCTGGCTTGAAGTGAGCAGGGTTCATAGGTGCAGTGTGTGCACAAACATGCACGAGCAGGCACGTGGGGCGTGGTCCGTCACGGGTCATGGGCTAATGAAGCTCATGAAATACATCCTTCTCCGCTGGCGAGGCCAAGGGGAGTGTTTTCTATCATCTATCCTGACATTACCGCATAACTTAGATTGCATTTAATTAAAAGAGCTCATTTAACTGATGGCTCCTAAGATGCAGGACTGGAGATTGACTGTTTTTCCAGCCCAAGCGCAGCAGAGGGATGGTGACAACCGGGCACGGCCGTTCTGGTGGGATGCAGGGGACACCAGTGGGGACCATCTAGTCTGTGTCGCTCAGGCTCCGACGGTGCTTGGATGGAAACAGGCACTGAGGGATCGCAGGCTGGGTGCTCAAAGAGATTTTGAACCTCCTGGGTTACCCAGTACCTGGGGGATCAGAAATGGGGCACTGTGGGCCTGATCCTGCCTGCACAGCTGATGGGCTGGGTCCGGGGACACTGATGGGGCTGAGTTGCTCCACCTGGCTCAGGCATCGCCCAGAGCAGGGCTTAAAGGAGGGAGCAGCCAGTTCTGCTCATTCCTGCAATGGGCTGAGCTGCAGTTCAGAGCAGAGGCTGCTTTGGGGTCTCTGTCAATGCCATGACACCAAAACCCTCCAGGCAGAAGTTGCTGGAGTCAACAGGAGCAAACCCTCCTCCCAACAGCCCAGTTTGGTGAGTGAACATGACCCCAAAACCTTCCAGAGCCCTGCAAGGGGTTCAACTGAACTTAAAGGAAAGCTGTGGGACCTGACTTGAATGTCAACCCTGAGCTGCATCCTCATCTTGTGCGCTTCATTGTGTATTTAAAAAACTGAACAATAGATGTCGCATAAATGCTAATAAACACCAGGGTGAAATGTTGCCTGTGGGGTTGGAGCTGCAGCGTGGAGCCCCCAGTCTGGGTGGTGGATCATGGAGGGTGCTGCTCAGCAGGGACCCTGCACCCCCTGCCCTAAATATACCCGCAACCCCTAACGAACACCCTGTTCGTGAGTGCATGAGTCTTCCAGAGAACTGTGAGCCTAAGCAGGTCTTTGCTGGGAAACTTTATTACTGTAGCTGGTGCCCATCCCTGGTGGGACCCATGTGGATGGTGATGGGCTCCCAGGGGAGCTGGAGGCATTAGAAGAGGGGGAGCACAGCTCTCAGCTGGATTTCCTACGGGAAGGTGGCTGCTGTGGTCCCTGGGACTCTTTGCAATCGGGTTTCCCTCTGGACCACAGTGGTTGGTGCTGCCTGGCTTGCCCACAGGAGGTGTCCCCGAGCCCTTGGGCTCCCTGGGGTGAAGGACACTCCTGGTAAAGCTGGGACATTACTGGGGCTCCTGTGCTGCACAGATAGGATGGGGCTGCGATTTGCTGANGGAAGAAAACCCCAGTGGCTGCATACTCCTGCACACCCAGGCTCCCCGGGGCAGCACATCCCGGCTGCACCGGGCACTTGGGCGGCACAGACGTGGCGAGACACCCGGCTGGGTCTGGGATTTCTCGGCACAGGGGCTGGCACTATGGGCAAAGATAACCCATGAGTGTTTCTCGTTTCTGAGGGATTCCTTGGGAGCCTGGGATCCCTACGAGGGGCGAACGCGAGGCGAGCCCCTCTGCTTCGATGCAGATTAAACTCGGGGAAGTAACGAAAGGCTGTAATTTGCCAATACATGCTGAAGGGCGAGACAGATCGTGTCTTCAATTACAGCCGCTCACGTGCGTGAATCGCCAAAATATGCAAGGTATTCGTTTAATTTCTCCATTTGAGGCCAGCGCGGTATCCTGATACTTATCAAACCCATGGCTTGGATGCAGGCTCTGGGGAGGAAACGTGCTCTCGCAGACAGCCCGTGTCAAGCCAAGGCACTGCTTAAGTCTCCAAAACTGGGCCTAAATTGGACTTATATGTGGGCTCGTGCTCCTGTTGGAGCAGGATCGCTTTTACCCGGTATCGTGCAGGATCTGAATTTCTGCTTCATATGATAGCATGGGGAAGATATTTCAGATGCTGGCATCCTGGGGAGGTGGGAGCACCCAAGAGGGGATGTGACCACCCTGAGCTCAGCCTCAGCCAGGCTGGAAGTGCCTCCTGATGCTTCTCGGGCTGTGCCCAGCATCCTGGGGACAGGGCTGTGGCTGGCGCCGTGTGTCCTGCTCCGCTGCCAGCACTGCTGCCCTGCTCTCCCTAGGGAGCTGCTGCAGAGCCGTCCTGGTGCCCTCTGGGAGAGCTCTGGCTGCAGGGCTCCAACCCACGGGAAAGGTTAAATGACTGCAAACCATAAAGAAGTCTGTAAAATTAGCGGTTAATTAGTGGTGACTGCGACGCACGTCATACGGTGCTGCTGCTCCGTGTATGTGAGACACGGTTTTGCTCCCCAGCCTGAGACATTTGCATTTGCTTGTAGCCCAGAGCTACCCTCTTGTAATTGCAAAATTAGGGGAAAACAAGTAATTTGTTGCTACAAAGGATAAGAGCAAATGGAAGCGCCTCCCACCAGAGCTCTGGCAAGGCAGACTGGTGCCTCCTGGGGCTGTGGGCTGCAGGAAGGGAAGGGATGCCCGGGCAGGACTGGCACCACTTGGTCCAGGTGTTGGCAAAAAAGGACCAGATCTCAGGACCCTGCTCTGTGTGTGGAGCACAGCACATCACGATGGGCTGGATCCGGGGCTGGTGCACAGTCTGGTGTCCCCGGCCACAAAATCTATCATTCTCTGCTGCTGCACGGAGGGATGGGCTGGCACAGCCCCCAGTAAAGGCTCCCACCACCTCTGTGTTGCTGCTGGTGATGCTGATTGGACACGGGTTATTTGTTGGTGAATTTGCAGGGTTGGCATTTTCCCTTCCCTCCGCTCCGGTTGCAGGCAGCCCTGAGCTGGGCAGCCGCTGAGGAGAGGACTGCAAAGCATTTGCCATAGAATCTGAAGAATTTGGAGCGAAACCCCCAAAGAAATTAAGGACAGATGGGTTACAGGGGGGAAAAAAGAAACCCAAATTCTTTCTGCTGTTTGGTGCCTGCCTCCAAGGCTGCCCCTCATCCCCTCTGTGGCTCTGTGCTGGCCATGGGGCTGGATGGGCACCCTCCTGCATGCTGGCTGGGCCACCGCAGGGGCACCAGCACCTCTGCCATGGGGACAATGACAAGTGGGGATGATGTCCCTGCAGCAGCCAGGGCCATCTCTGCCCATGGCCAACTCTCGCTGCTTCCCCAGCAACGGTCCAGGAGGACTCGGAGCTTCCTCTGGAGAGATGCCACGTTCCCGTCCCGCAGCAGAGCAGAGACCCTGGTGAAGCACCAGCTCCTCGAGAGGAACAAAGCGCCACAGGAGACACGTGGCAAGAATTAACCTCCTCTCCCCTAATTAACAGCTCCTGGAGAGGCTTCGGGACAAAGCCAAACCCATGTGCTGCCCAGGGTGTGCTGGGGGGTGAGCCCCATCCCCACACCTGTGTTTATAGGCTGTGATCGCCAGGATTAGGGGCTTTCTGCTTGGGCTGGCACTGGCACGCTGCCGGGCACTGTGTCATTCCCAACACCTGCGTGCTGACTTCAGCACCTCAAATATTTCTGATGCAACTTCTTTTTTTTTTTTTTTTTTCCCCCTCCTTAAACAAGCTCAACGCTGTTGAACGTGTTAATGGGTAGAAACGAAGCATAATTGTTCCTTTGTGTAAAGTCGGTCGGTAGAACAGCAGCCACTTGGCTGCGAAACTGGAACTGCAAACAGGTTGTGGTGTGATCCACCTGGGCTTTGCTCCACGCTCGCCAGGAGAGCAAACCTTCTCCTGCGAGAGCTGCTCGTGGGAAGAAAACCACCCGGCACAGAAAGAAGGGTTGGGAAATGGCGCATCTTTTCCCCTCTGAAGGTGCTGTGGATAATTGCTGTTGTGTAGGACTAATTTTATTATGGTGTGTTTGATACGTTCCCATGCGCCAAGCCATGGTAAACAACATCCAGATGAAGCCAGCGCTGGTGCAGCCAGGACCGGGCTGGGGGGAGGAGGAGGCAGGAGGAGTGTGTGCGGATGCAGCGCTCCAGATGCAAACAATAAGGCCAACGGATCTTGATTTCATCTGTCAAGTAATTGGGCTGGAAGTCTGTGCATGCTAATGACTCCACATCAAGCAGCTCGGTGCTCAGATGTGACCCATCCCGCTCCGCGGGGAAAGCGGGGGGCTACAGCCCGCGGTGGCCGTGATGAATATCCCCCAGATGTTATCCCATAGGGGAAGCGAGACCCACATGTATGTTATTAATAATGCCAAAGATCTGAGGTTAAAAATGACCACGGGGCGTTCACATGAGCCCTGGGATGGTGGGTCCCATGGGCTGGTCCTGCTGTGGGGGGCAGTAGGAGAAGGGTTGGGGGAGCCAGCCCCAAGTCCTGGCCCTGTGTCTGGTGCTGCATGGGGTGGGTGAGCACCATCAGGGCTCCCAGCACTGAAGTGTCCCCTGGCACCCCATCGGGCAGCCCTGGCTCTTTCAGGGAGGCAGAGGATGCTCCGAGGAGCTCCGACAGCTGCGAGAATTAAAGGTGGGGTTGACACAAGGGAGAGGGATGTCCTGGAAGTCGTGGGCAGGGCAGAGCCAGAAGGCTTGTCCCAGACCTGTCCCTGTTTGGGGGGCTGTGTGTGGCTAGCCCCTATGTCTGAGCTCCCCCAGCTGCCCTGGCTTGTTGTCTGTCTCGCTCTTCGGCCTCATCCTGGCAGGCTGGGATGCAAAAGCCTGGCTGTGGCTGTGCGAGACCCCCAGCAGGAGGAGGTGCCTGGAGAATGTGCTGGTCCACTATGCCAGGCTCCTCCAGTCCCCTCCTGGTGCTGCAGTGGGGACTCGATCCCCGTTGCAGGAGGGATGCGTGGTACAGAGGGGCGTCTGGCTGGATTTCACCCCCAAGGTGTGATCCTAAACCCTGTTCCCAGCTTTATAGATTTATGGATTTTCTTGTTGGTTTTATCTGTGCTCAGAAGTTGGGTCAGGTGATGGGGGAGATCCACGGTGGGGACATACATCACCACGTGTCAGTGGCTGCGGGGAGTGTGCTGCAGCTTAGTGAGCTGGTGGGGATGCTCCTGCACTCCCTATGGTGAGGGCTGTTGGCTCCATGGGACTCTGAGGGCGTACCACATGCCCATATCATTACCATATGCTTATCTGAGGGCCCCTTATCATATGCGGGCAGGGGCTGGTGCTGTTGGGATGTGGAGGAACAAGGTCCTGGGTGGAAGAGGCGGGGCTGGGGGCTTCTGCAGGTGACCCCCAGAGGTGTGCTTAGGACTGTGGTGTGGGGAGTGACAGAGTCCCCGAAGCACAAGCACCCAAATATTTGGATCAAGATTTGAGGCACAGGATGCTGGTGGGTACCACGAGCCCATGTGGAGTGATGCTGGTCCAAGGACCCCTGGGGTATCTCTCTCTGATGCTCCCCCAGCAGAGCTCTCAGCCTGACCAGCCTCAGGTTACGCGTAGCTCTGGTCCCGGCTCCATCTCTTCCAGACACGGCAGAGCCTGGGTGATTTGCCTGAAAGCTCCTGTCGTCGGCCTGGCTCCAGACAAAGCCCTGGCTCCTTCCCGCAGAGCCGGCGAGCGCTGACCTGCCTTTTCGGGGAGGGAATGGGGCCCGCGGGGTCACGCAGCACATGTGGGTGTCTGCGCTATAGGAACCAGATGCCTACTGTCCTCGGGAAAGGGGATCCTCACCACCAGGAGGCTTTTGTCTCTAAATGGGGCTTTTTTTCCCTGCTGTGTGTGAGCTGGGAAGGGGCTGCGGAGGCAGGATCCGAATCCTATTGAAGCGCGTGGGCAAGTGCTCGCAATCCCCCAGCACCTGCAGTTTATTGGTGCGGGAGGTATTGCAGCCCCGGGGCTGCGGGAAGGCGAGTGTACCCTGAGCCCTCTCCCATTTTGGAGACTTTCCAGCCTTTCCCCGCTGATTGCTTCAGCATGTGCATCGCAGATGATGAGAGATGAGCGGGACCAGCCCTCTCCTGCTGGGCGAGGCAATGGCAGCCAGGGCCGGACCCTGCCCTTGCACTGGCGGCAGCTCCCGGCAGGCAGCGATGCTCCCTGCAGCTCTGTTCCACTCGCCTCTCCTTTCTCCCGGGTGAGACCCAAGCTCTTGCCAGAAAGCGGGTGTTTTTCACCCGGAAAGCAGGGTCGTGGTGTGCTCAGCACACATGGCTCCGGTGTGACCTGTCGGCTGCTCGGACTTTGATTTCAGCAGCTGTGATACATGAGTGCATGTGATGCATGCCACTATTTGGGGGAATGAGAGTATTAGCTCGTTATGTTCACCACCTGATTCATTATCTGTTCATTAGCTGTTCTTAATGGTGCAGTATTTTGCTGTCGTAGGGGTTTTGCAGAATGAAGACTGGAATAGACAATGAAAACAGACAAAGAAAATGTATTACCCCTACATATGACTTATATAATGTTGGTGGGGCTGCTCGGGAAATGGAGCCTGTGTGATGGCGGGAGCACCTGCAGCCGCTGCCCAGTGCCAAGGACCAACCGACATCAACTGTGGGATGCAGGGAGTGCTCCGGGCTGGCCCAAGGAGAAGGGACCATTCCCATCTTGTGCAGGATAAAAGTCAGGATTCTGACCCAAAGTCACAGCCTGATCCCTCTGCTGCTACTGAAAAGCTTCTGAAATTCAGGTTTTATCGCATTAAGCTCTGGAATCTGTGTTGCCTGCAGCAGAGGAGTAGGTTTTGCTGGGGGCGCAGCTGGCCAAGGTTTAATCCAGTGGTTTTGCCGCCTCCTTCAACACTACACTTATTTATTTTTTCTCCCTCTTTCCAAAACTCAACCAAACGCCTGACACAAGGACACTTGGGACCCTGCCTCCCTCCTCGCTGGCAGCAGGGAGCCTTTTGAACTCTGCTTTTCCTCTCCATCCACTTGAGACATTTTCTTTAAAACTTTGCTTTGCCTTTCGTTATTGCTCGGCTCTGCTCCAGATGTTCCAATTCTCCATCCCACACCTTCCTCTCCCTTTGGCCACTGAATATCTGGCTGAACCAGAGCCAAATGAAAGCTACCCCCCACCTGTGCAAGGAATTAGCAGTGGGCATGCCAGAGCTCCGTAGACTTGTAAATGTGGCCATCTGTGCCTGGTGACATTATTTTTTTATAAAAGCAAACAAGAAAAACACCCCTCACCCCCAAAATGGGTTTGGGTGGTGGGTTTTTTTTGGGTTTTTTTTGGTTTTTTGTTTTTTTTTCAGAAAGAAAAAAAAAAAAGAGGAAACTTGTAAACCAATTTGCTTGAAAAAAGCTGGTTCCCGCAGAGATTGGGCACGGCGGCGCGGAGCTCGCCGGCTGTGACTCGAGCGAGTGGTGAGGATGTGCGCCAGCTGTGCCGGCCCCCTGCTTGATTGGGAACAGCTCTGTGCGCTTACCGGCTGATTTTGGCCAGCATTTAGGATACAATTCTCCAGCTCTGCCCTCCAAGGTGACAAGCTGTGCCTGTCTTTTACAGCACGGAGCTGGCCCTGCCTGCCCAGAGCCCAGGAGAGCTCGTCTGGGTTCCAGCCCTCCCAGCTCTCTCTGGTGGGCTTAGGACCACGGAGCCGGAGAGAGGGCTCGGGGCTGGCATCCCTCTCTTGCCACCATCATTTTGCAGCATGCTGGGGCACCTTCTGGTCTCTCCAGTCCCACACGAGTGCTGTCCCAGTGCCTTTGGCACAGCTGGCAGCCCCCAGCCCAGCAGCAGGGGGGAAGTGCAATGGGGACGTGACCCAAATGGAGTCAGCTCCATTTTTAGGCTAAAAAAGGGGGATTAAACCATGCGGCAACCCTAATATTAGCCTGTCGTAGATGTATTTTAAAAAAGAAATTAGGAGCTTCAATGTGACGTGCTATTTTATCTGCCAATCTAGCCCCATCCTAGCCATGTTGCTGCCAGAGCTGGCGGGTTTGGGGCTGACCCTGGCGCTGCCATGGGTCATGTCCCACCCACTCTGGCCAGGAGAGGTTCCCCTGTGTTCGCCTCCTCCCTCAGAGCTGAACCGATGCCACATCTCCCCCTCCTCTGACCCAAATGGGATGATACTATTGATTTAGACCTGTAAATGAGCACCGGGCGGTGAAACAACCGGCAGAACGAATACCCGCTTTCACATACATATCGATGGGCTGCTCGGAGCCTTTATTGGGATGCTTCCAAGCACGTTAGAGATATGTCTATTTGGCATGTAATTAACTCTAAATGAGATCAGCAATGAACATATAATTGTGGTTCCACTGAGTTACTAAGCCTGTAAAGAGCAGGTAAGCAGTTGTCAAGTACCCCTGGCTGGTCAGTCAGTCAGCTGCTGGTGTGTTATGCAGATTGATGTAGCGGAGGCAGGAATAACTGCAGGGGATGCGAGGGGTGTTGGAGAGGCTGATACCAAGGGGCTAATGGTGGGATCCAAGACCTTGCTCCCTCCCTGCCCAAGAAACAATGATATTTCGCCGTCCAGCTGTGTAGCATCGCCTGGCATCTTTAAGAGGAGACTTTCTCAGCTGGAAATGGCCTTGTTGCCCCACAGATCTAACCAGGGTAAAGAAATCCCTCTGCTTCCACAGACCTGTGTGAGCAGATGCTGGGTAACAGCAAATTAAACAACAACAACAAAAAGCACCTTTGCTTTTGTCTTCCTCCCCATCCCTGTAATTTTTTGCTCCCAGGATGATGTGAAACTGTTGTCACTCTTGCGTCTTCGCCCAGGAGGGCACCAATAAAGGAATAATTGCAGCCAGGCCCGAGTTTGTGTTTGCATGGGAAATGAGAAGGAAAGCAGGGCCAAGGCAGAGCTGGGATGCTGTGCAGAGGATGTCTGAGAGCTCTGGATGGCAGAGTTAATAGCTGGTGTCCCGGGGACAGAGGTTTGGTTAGCGAAGGGCTGTCTGATATTCTGCAGCTCTGCCTGCTCTAATAAAAATCGCACATTTCATGTATATTATTTTTTAAATTGAAGCGTTAAAAAAATCAGTGGGTTTTGGCTGCTTTATCCCCTTATTGGGATTATTTAAATCAAAAGCAGGAGCAGGGGGAAGGCTCCTTTTGTAACTCCAGCTGGCTGGGAGCCAGCCGTGTCTGCGCTGCCGTGTGCAGGCAGTGCTTCTCGGGCTGGTGAGGAGGCAGGGGGCGGCCGGGGGTCCTGTGGCT
This sequence comes from Arenaria interpres, assembly GCA_013399435.1. NCBI lineage: Eukaryota > Metazoa > Chordata > Aves > Charadriiformes > Scolopacidae > Arenaria > Arenaria interpres. The sequence continues at coordinate 242,913 of VXAK01010300.1, read as the reverse complement.
GGGACCCCACCACTGCCCCAAAACGCTGTTAGGAGAATAAGGTGGAGCTGTTGAATGCACGTCCCTCCCGTGTTGATGGAGGGAGTGGGGACCTGCAAGCGCTGAGGGCCTGGGAAAAGCCGTGTCTTCCCATCGGTGCTGCCAGCGCCAGCTTTTGCCTTCTGTGAAAAGTGGTGTGGCCGTTTGGTGGCCTGCAGCGCCGCGGGAAGGTGCAGCCCTGTCCTGCCATCCCATGGGGAGTTTTGCAAGGCGGCTGCCAGCACCCAGTGCTGCAGGCATTGCTTCCCCTGCCGAAACCCTCGCTCCTGGGATGGTGTTCCCTTCCCAAGATGGGCAGGAGAGTGGCTTTGCCCCGGTCCACACAACCTCTGCCTGGCTCAGCACCCAAATCCCAGCAGATATCGGGATGGAGGGGGGAACTAAGGTGGCTGATCGTCCCGGCAGTGGCAGGGGACATCAGGCTTGTTGGAGTTGGTGGGTGTTTTTGTTGTGCAAATGCTTCGCCTCCTCCCCGAGTGGGGCTGTCTCCAGCTCGCTGGTATTGCTATAGCTACGGGCAATTTTCTATGTTCAAGTTTTGCAAAACCATATTAAGAAAAATCTCGCCCTGGTGCTGCTGGCTCTCCTCCAGGCTGGAAATTGCATTCCCCTGCTTGAAATTCCTCCCAGAGTTTCAGATGGAGAATGTACAACTTCACTTTCCGTCTTGAGCTGCTGTCACACATTTTAATAACAGGGGCTGCGCTACACCCCAGAGGTGGCCACACGCCAGATTTTGAGGCAAACCCGTTGGAGCGGTTGCGGTGAGGAATTGGACGGCCATGAAGGTGCTGGAGCTGCTGCTCGGCCCCAGACTGGCCATTCCTGTCCCCCAAGCCCGGATCAGCCTCTGGGACCGAGGACGGAGTTTGCAAGTTAGTTTTTCATCCTCTGCCTGAGCACAGTGATGAGTTTGTTGGTGTTTCCTTAGCCCCAGGTGATGGGAACCCTGCCAGGTCCGGAGGGGATCAGCTCTGTCTCACTGCAGTGCCCGTGATCCCAATTAGAGAGATGGGATTCATTTTTCCTCCTTTGTGCTCGTATCCATCCCAGCTCTGCTGGCCCTGGCAAACTCAGGCAGAGCCCCGATGGTCCCATCTGGGTTTCTCCCTCTAAAACCTGCCTCTCCTCACTGGCAGGATCAGGGCATATCCCCCTGCAAAGTTACATTGGGGATGGCTGGGTTTTTTTTCAACACTCAGTGGTTAAATTTCAAAACTTTCCAGGTCTCTGGGGAAAGGCTTGCGAATGTCACAGGTCAGCGGAGCTGAGTGACAAAAGTGGCCTTTGCTGAGACCCTGGAGGGGACTACAGAGAGGTGGCACCTCCTGCTGTCATCCTGCATCTGGGTGATCCCAAACCCCAGCTCCTGGTGAGGACCGCAGCTCAGAGATCCTTTCTCCTTGGCTGGGGGCTTTGCTGCTTTAGGGACAGTCACAGGGCTGCTCTTCCAGTGAGCATCACCGTGCCTGGGGCTCGGGTATCCCATCCCATCCCCTGTGGTACCCACATCCCTGGGGACAGGGACACCTGCATCCCCAGGGCCGGGGATGAGGCTTGTCTCCCCTGGCTGCAGGCGCTGGCTTGCCTCTTACCGAGCTCCTTTTTATGGATTGCTCTTTGAACCCAAGGAGTTGTGCTGTATTTGTAAAACACACCACCGTAATCAGGGAAACAGCCTTCCTAATTGGATTTGAACGGCCTGGAGTAATTGGCTGTTTGGGAGCAGCCGTTTCGAATCAAGCTGTGCGCGCCTTAATAAGTTTGCTTGCCTTTATCAGCTTGGCAAACTCCACTGCGGAGGTGACCTGTTAAATGATCTCCCGTGTTTCTAAAGCATTTTTCATCCCCGCTGATCCCTTGAGCCCTTTTCTTTCTTTCTTTGTAATAACAAACTTTGGGAAATCCCAGAGCACCCACGCTGCGCCTCCTGCCTGCCTGCTGCGGCGGGCAGAGGGGAGGTCTCTGGAGGAGAGGCTGGGTCACGGTGCTGGGGTGGCTGGGCGGTTATCCGGGGTCCCATCCTGCTCGGACCCACCGGTTTTGGGGTGGGGGAGAGGACAGACAAGGGGAGCATTGGGCTCTTGTGGTGCCACACTGATGTTGCTCTGTTTGGCTCTTGGTGGGGCTTGTCGTTTGGCTGTCCCGGACCAGGCATGAACCTCACCCACTCTGGGACCAGGATTTCAGCCCGTGGTGGGGCTGGCGAACCCCTCTGCCATGGGTGAGCCCTGGGATGGGGCACAAGGAGTTTCAGGGATGGCTGCCCTGGGAGCCTGCTCTGTCCTGGTGCCTCCTCCCTTCAGGGCTCACCACCCCAAGGAAGACTGGCAGGTACAGCCCTGTGTTTGGAGAGGAGAGGGCAATGTGCCTGCCTGGAGGGAGCCCTCCCCCCAAAAAAACCCAATTCAAACCACACCATGCGGGCAACCGTGTCTGGCACTGGGCTCTTGCCGCTGTACAGACACATGGCCCTTTGAGACGTTTGCCAAACGTTTCCAAGTGATGCTCTGCCACAAGATCTGCCAAGGCAGGCTCCAGATCCTGACCCTGCAGCCCCTGGAGTGGCAGGGGGACATCTGCAGCCTGGCTGAGAAGTTGCACCCCGCCATTGCCAGCCGGGGAGCCCCGGCTGCCTGCCCTCTGCCAGCGAGGAGGGGATGCAGGGGCCAGGCTCCACAGGACCAGGATGCATCCCCCAGAGAGGTGCTTCCCCGCATGTCCCCATCCCACCTGGGGGTCCCTTCTCACCCCCTCGGATGCCACAGCAGCAGCACCCAGGCAATTTGGAGGGAGAGCTCATGTCACCGCTGACCAAGCCAAGCTGGGTAGGGCAGAAGGAAACCGGTGGCCATCCCCAGGGCTGGGGAGCACACAGCAGGTGGCCCCCAGCAGCACGGGGACCCCTGCAGCCAGCCAGGCTGGCCTCTCACCAAACAAAGGTGGCCCTGAGGCAAACTGGAAATCTGGTGGTGGGTCTTTGCTGGCCAGACCATCGCCGTTGCTGTGCATCCTGCAGGCTGGGCCACCACTTGTGACTCCCTGGTGCCTTCTGTGAGCCTGGCAGGATGGGCACTGGCCAGCTTCAGGCCTCTCTGCTGCTTTGTTCTCCCCTTTTGCTGCTCACCCATCAGCGCTGGGCATCACTGCTGTGGGAGCTCTTGGTCATCTTGGATTTGTCTCACCTCTTCCCCTTGGCAGCCACCGCATGTGACTTTGGCCACGGTCCATGGAGCATCTTCCTCCACCTGGCCACAGTGCCCTGGCTGCCTCCGGGCTGCTGGAGACCCCCAGTACTCTGGAGTACTCTGGGGAGCTGCTGAGCCATCAGCCAGGTCATGGGGCTTCCCAAGGACCTGCTCGCTCCTGCTGGGATCTCAGAGGGAAAAAAATGACCCTCCTTGTCCTTCAGTGGAGACAACTGTCTCCGGGCTTCAAAGCACCCTCATCCCAGTCGGAGGGCTGAGACGTCGGTGATATAGTAAGTGAAACGGCCGGCACTTGCATCTCATCAATCAGAGGTCGGAAACATGGAGGCTTCCTCCACATCCGCAGTGTCTGCTCGCCGCTCCCCGCCAGCGCTCGCAGCCCATCCATAACGCCGGTGACAGCCCCAAGCACTTTCATCTGCCTCTGCCAGAGCAGTCCGGTGGCTCCTGCGTGCTGTGAACGGCCCTGGGGACCGGCTGTGCCTCAGCGGTGCCCATGGGGCCACTGCTGCCAGCCTCCCTTGTGGCCACAGGTACCACCCAAGGGTGCAGAGAATCATAGAATGGTTTGGGTTGGAAGGGACCCTAAAGATCATTGAGTTCCAACCCCCCTGCTGTGGGCAGGGACACCTCCCACTAGACCAGGTCGTTCAAAGCCCCAGCCAGCCAAACTCTCATCCAAACTCTCAGAAAGCTGCGTTCTCCTGTAGGTTGTGTTATCAGAGCTGCAGACGAAGATGTACTAATGAAGGAGGAAGACACGCAGCAGACAATGTGGACAGGGGATTAGAAAGGCACTGGGCACCAGCCCTGCTGGATGGGATTCACGTCCCACATCCCTTCTTGAGTAGCCATGGAGATGTGAGGATGGCTGCTGCCTGCCAAGGGCACCGAGTAGGGGGAACATAGAGCTGCTCATTTCACGGAATCACGGAATTGTCAGAGTTGGAAGGGACCTCTAGAGATCATCTAGTCCAACTCCCCGGCTAAAGCAGGGTTGCCCAGAGCACATTACTCAGGACAGCATGCAGGCGGGTCTTGAAGATCTCCAGAGAAGGGGACTCCACAACCTCCCTGGGCAGCCTGTTCCAGAACTCCTTTTTTTTCTTCCCCCCCAACAAAATGTCCTAATTTTGTTTAAAAAATTGCACCTGAGTGCTTGTTGTCCTTAATTGCCTCAGCTGCCAACAAGGCAAGGAGCCAGTCCTTGTCCAGTGGGGTCTCAGGTGAAGCTGGGGACCCTCCTGCAGGGCCACCTGCTGGCTCATCCAAACCCGGGGCTGGGGAAGCCTTGGGCACAGACCAAGCACCCATGGAGCTCGATGCTTCCCCTCCTCGCTGCCAGGCGCCTGGCCTCAGCAGTGAGCCCCAGGGTCACGTTTTAAGCCTTTTTCCCTAATTTTGAGGATGAGAAAGAAAAAGGTGCTGCTCCTCTGACCGTGCCTGAGCAGCGGCAAGCGCTGAGCCATGGCAGCACCCACAGCGCACGGGGGGAGCTGGCAGTGCCGAAAGGCACCGCCGCACCACTTTGCCATGGGCAGCCCCAGCCCTGTACAACCCCCAAGGGATCCCCCCGTGCTGAGGATGAGGAGGGTGGCTGTGCTGTGCTGCGCTCCCCAGCCTGCCTTTCCAGAGCCTCCCTGGCTCTGTTTAGACATAAGTTTGTCAAAACGGGTATATTCTTGCCAAATGTTTCCATTTTGACAAATTGGCATTTTCCAACAACAACAGCTCCCCTCCCCCCAACCCAAACAGGGAGCTGGAGCAGTTCCCACCCGCTCTCGCCCGGAGTGAAACAGTTCCTATTTCTAATCACTTACGTAAACCCAACAAGAGCTGGCAAGTGCCGCGCGGCAGATTTTGGATGGGTTTTTATTTATCAGGCTGCTCCTGATAACAGATTCACTTCCTCGCCATAATCTTTCCTCCTCGTTTTTCCCTGGGGAACCTTCGCGTTGCGAATTGGAAGGGATCTCCAGACGCACTCGCGCAGCTATTTCCTCTCGTTGAGAAGCTACTGTGCAGGACGGGCCAGGCAGCCCCAGCGCAGCCTCCGAGCACCAGCCACGAGAGGGCACAAAGCCCCGTCCTGCTGCAGCGCTGCAGCCCTGCCACCCCGCAGCCCTGCCAACCTGCCACCCTGCAGCCCTGCCAACCCGCCACCCTGTCACCCTGCAGCCCTGCCAAACTGCCACTTTTCCACCCTGCAGCCCTGCCATCCTGCAGCTCTGACACCCTGCAGCCATGTCACCCTGCAGCCCTGCCAACCTGCCACCCTGCAGACATGTCACCCTGCAGTCCTGACATCCTGCAACTTTGCCACCCTGCAGCCCTGCCACCCTGACATCCTGCAGCTCTGCCACCCTGCAGACATGTCACCCTGCAGTCCTGCCATCCTGCAGCTGTGTCACCCCATAGCCCTGCTATCCTGCAGCTGTCGCCCTGCAGCCCGGCCATCCTGCAACTTTTCCACTCTGCGGTCCTGCCAACCTGCAGCCCTGCCAACCTGCCACTGTCACCCTGCAGTCCTGACATCCTGCAACTTTGCCACCCTGCAGCCCTGCCACCCTGACATCCTGCAGCTCTGCCACCCTGCAGACATGTCACCCTGCAGTCCTGCCATCCTGCAGCTGTGTCACCCCATAGCCCTGCTATCCTGCAGCTGTGTCACCCTGCAGCCCGGCCATCCTGCAACTTTTCCACTCTGCGGTCCTGCCAACCTGCAGCCCTGCCAACCTGCCACTGTCACCCTGCAGTCCTGCCATCCTGCAGCCCTGCCACCCTGCAGCCCTGACATCTTGCAACTTTTCCACCCTGCAGCCCTGCCACCCTGCCACCCTGTCACGCTGTAGCCCTGCCAACCTGCCACTGTCACCCTGCAGCCCTGACATCCTGCCACCCTGCAGGCCTACCATCCTGCAGCTGTGTCACCTCATAGCCCTGCCATCCTGCAGCTGTGTCACCCTGCAGCCCTGCCAACCTGACATCCTGCAGCCGTGTTACCCTGCAGCCCTGCCATCCTGCAAATTTTCCACCCTGCCGTCCTGCCACCCTGCACACGTGTCACCCTGCAGTCCTGCCATTCTGCAGCTGTGTCACCCTATAGCCCTGCCAACCTGCCACCCTGCAACTCTTCCACCCTGCAGCCGTGCCACCCTGCAGTTGTGCCACACTGCAACTCTGCCACCCTGCAGCCCAGTTGTCATTCAGCTGCGCTGCCACGCAACCGGGCATTCTTGCAACTGTGCCACCACGCAACCGTGCTGCCTTGCAGCCGTGCCATCGTGCAAGCGTGCAGCGGTGCAGCTGTGGCACCACGCAGCCGTGCAGGAGCATTGCTGCCTCCTGATGAGGCTGTGTTTGCGCAGCTCTGCGCCTCCTCTGGTCTCAGGCCACGGATCTCCCCCTCCCCACCACGCTCCAGCTCTTGGAAAACCCTGGGGATCTAATTATAAAGAGAGATAATTATATTAATAGGTTAATTAAGACACTGCTGAGTTCAGGTACAAAAAAAAAGGGAAGGTTTTAGTACAAGATGGGAAATCAGCCTCAGTGTTTTAAGACGTGGGGCAGGGTGGAGCCTGGGGGCATTTCGATGAAGCCACAGCAGGTCCCAGGTGTGGTGGCCCCGTGGGAGCCCCCAGGCACGGACACCCTGGGGTTTGCATTTGGTGACAGCACACACCGTCAGGAGGGCAGGAGCGGGCTGGGACGGTGCCATTGCCACACACGAAGCCCAGGCCTGGCCAGTGGCACCGGGGGAAAGCTGCCTGCGCAGCCACTTGCCACGGGGTCCAGCTCCCGTGTGTCACCAACGCTGTGACACTGGGCCGGGCTTATTTAGCACCCAGGATGCACATTGCTTTGGGTCCTTGGGAATGGGGTTTCCCCAGCAGGAAAACCCCCTCATCCCACCCCACCGCTTACTACACACTTGCATTTGTAACCCCAACACCTAAACTGCTGCTTTTGGGCTTATTTGGGAAGATGCAGGGGCCCGGGTAGAAACCCAGGACCGTCCTTCCCACCCCAGACAATAAATACACACACAGTGGGGTTGCGTTTTCACGCCTGCAGCGGGAGCAGCCTAATTAGCGCTGCTTCTCCGGGTGCTAATTGCGTGGCGCCGTGCTGCCACCGCGGCCGTGGCTCTTTCTTTCCCGCCCGGCGCCTGCCCGGGACCCCGCACCCTCCCCTACGCGTGGTGCCAGCGGCTGTAAAACACCCCAGAAATTATAAAAACGGGGCGGGGGAGAAGAAAATCGGATGGGAAATCCTGGGAAAACTCATCCGTCCCCAGCGCACCGAGGCCGGGAGCGTTTCCCCCCGCCGCCACTCCGCGGGAGGCGGCCGGGGGTGCCCCGAGTGGGGCTGGTACCCACGGGGGGGAGGCTGCCCATGGGGGTTTGGGGGTGTCCCGCTCCCCCAGGGGGATCCCGGCGGCG
>VXAK01010300.1:155915-230697 GCA_013399435.1 Arenaria interpres | reverse complement strand
TCCCCCCCCCCCCCGCCTCCCTTCAAATCCATTCATGGGAGCTAATAATGTTCTTGAAAGGCATCCAGGATTTCTTGAGCCAGACTTTGTTATCTCCGAACCTTGCAACCCCGAAGCCTTTGAGCGGCAGGGAAAGGACGCGGCTCCAGCGCTGCTCTTTTGACTTTTGCTGTGAGTGTTATTGGCAGTTGAAAAGTAGAGCTAAGTAGATGCCTTGAGGGGTTTTTTTGTGTGTGTTGTGATTGCACAGACAGATCGAGACACTCTATAGCACGAGCTGTTGAATAAAATCCCACGTTTCAGCTACTCTTCTGGAGCCACCAGGCTGCATTTTGGCACGGAGCTTGTATCCCCTTCCAGGGTGAGCTTTTCACAGTCGCATTTAAGAAATACATAGGTGGGAAAGGACAAAAAGATCTTTCGAGGAGTCAGATGGCGATGCACTGAGAGCTGCTCTGGGACGTTATCTTTATTCATTGATACCAGCTAATCTGTTCTCCTGATGGACTCGTGTTTCAGGGCTCTGTGGCTGAGAGTGGCCCTTGTTTTTCTTGGTGCATTTGCAGAAACTCGGTCCTGCAGCAAGCTTCTTGTGTTTATTACTTTGTGATCTCTTCTTTCTGTTTTCAACCTTTTATTACAAAAATGAGGCCTTTCTGTGTCAGCTTCCCTTATCCTCACCCCCATGTTTGGAAAATAACTCCTAAAATGCAAAGAAAAAATGCAGGAAACCAGGGAAAAAGCTGTGACTTTGTAAATACGAAGAAGATATTTTGATGCTTTTACTTAATGCACGATACTTTGGATTTGCTGTCGGATGTTAAAAACGTATCCACGTGTAGAGGGGTTCTACGTCCCTTTTATATCGTTTGCTGTTTATTCAAGGTTTTAGTCCCAGCTCTACACTGAGGAGAGGGTTTAAGTGCTATGCATGTCCGTGCCAGCCAGCCAGGTCTCCCTACCACGGTGTGCCCCGTTTGACTGCTCCCTAACACACAGCACTGCCTGGACCTGGGAAGCAATCTGTAATACGTGCAAAGTTTGGTCTTCTGCAAACTGCTTTCACGTGGGATTAAAAATAGCTTCTGCTGTCACGATGAGGAATTAACATTTGAAACCGTTTAAAGGGATCCTAGGCAGATATTAGGGAGGGCAGGCGAGAGGGGCTGTGCCTGCCTTGTTTAGGGGCTTCTTTCCCACCAGCACCGAGTCGGCGATGGGGCAAGGAGCATGACTTGGCCCTCCTGCCCCCCACTTTTCACGCTGACGTTATTCCCTTGCTTTCATGTGGCAGCTCCCGAGTTTTGTTCCCGATCCCAAGCCTGCCGAAGCCGATGGAGTGCTTCTTGCTGATACAAGCAGGTTTGCGAGTCTGAGTTTTAGCCTGGCTCAGCTGCAAGGCAAAATTGAGTCGGGTTATTCCATGTGCTGTTGCATAGATAGTGTCAGGCTAAAGTGATTAAAGCTGCATGTTAGTGTTGGCTGTGATTTTTTCGGATAAAAGCTGTGACTTGCGGAGTGGAACAAGTCATGGTCTTCCCGCCTGAGGAATGCTTTCTCTGCCGCTGTCTCTTTTAAATAAATGGTGGTTTTATATACAGGCTGTGCAGTGGGGTGTGCAGAAGTAACCTGAGTTTCTAAAGGATTTTGAGTCTGCCAGTGTTGCTATCCCAGGCTGCTCAAATAAATATATAAAGCTGAGCACCTAGAAATCATGGGGCTGGTTTTAAAAAAAAAAAATCAGTATTATGTGAATCAGTACCTTTGGAAAATACTTCTTCATTCATTTCTTTTTTTTTTTGTGCTTCCCTGGTTACTCTTTTGTAACCTCAGGGGCTGAAATTTAAACGTATAAACATGGTCAGGTTTTTTTATCACCTCCGTGTAACTCCAGAGAACTTCTGAAAAGATGTCAAATATCATGAAAAGTTCACAAAGAGCAGTGAAAGCTGCAGGGTTTCTGTTAGTTGAATTATTGAGGGGCTGGAGAAATAGTCATCACGGAGTTAAGACAGAGTTTCTTCTTAAAAGTATTATGGGCTTCTTTTCCTAGATTATTTTTAGATGCAGTGACAGAAGGTGGAAAAGGCCAGTGGATTTAGAGGGTGCTTTTATGCAAGGAGAGACTATTACTTAAGAGAGTTCAAAGCTTATTTATAAAACAGTAATTACCATCCCTTGAGACGGAAGTGGGCAGCTCGCACCGAGTCAAGGAGAGGGTTACAATAGTTAATTGGCAAATATGCTTAAAAGCTTCTTCCTGACCTTTTAGAAAACTTTTTACTGAAACAGGCTCGGGCAGAGATTGAAAACCTGACTAATGAAAGGCCAGGTTTAATACCAGGACTTAGCTCTAAATGGCTTTTCAAAGGGCTTTGGAAATCCGCCTGCTTAGGGAGCCGGCCGGCGTCGGAGGGATGCTCCCGTGTCCTGCAGGACCTGGAGCGGGAGCTGGGGGGTCTCTGGTTGCTGGGTGAGTCCAGAGCCTGGCAGCTCCTTCCGCGCACCCCAGCTCTTGGGATGGTTGAAGGGCTTTGGGCAGGCTGGCAACACCTGGCCACCAGCCCGGAGCTCTTAGGGTGGGTCTTTTCTCCCCCCAGCTGGGTCCCGTGAGGTGTTCCTGCTGCTGTCCTGCTCCATGGAGCATCTCAGGTGGCATGGTTTAATTCCTCCCCTTGCTCTCATGCTACACTTCAGCTCAGCAGTGAGGACCAAGCCGTGCGCTGGGGGGGAGACCGAGGTGCTCCAAGGTACAGAGAGCGGTGCCAGCCATCTCTCCAAGTCATGCCCTCCTTGCCCTGCTCCAATGGGCTGAAAGATCCTCTGCTCATCCACCTGGGGGTGGTCGGCAGAGGAGCTGGTGGAGCTCTCAGATCTCCCTCTGTGCCTCCCACCACATTTTTCTGGTGTGTTTGTTTAGAAATTTATTGAAGTGAGGAGCGGAGGGATGATCTGGGTGGCTTTCTTCAGGTCTTTGAAAAGCCCTTGGTTGAAAGCCTGGGCTGTGGCTGCGAGCTGGAGAGGCAGGAGGCACAGGCTGGGCAGGTCTGCTCCAGCGTGGGCACCACCAGGGTGATGGTTTAGGATGAGTCTTTCCTTGCAGCAGGATGTACGGCTGGGGGTCACCATGCATTGCTCTCTCGTGAGTCAGGGTTTGCAGAATGTGACTCGGATGTCTCTAGCATTGTCTCACCCCGGGCTTGTCCGAATTAGTCCCTCTGAGTGGGGTGGGCCAGCTCTGCTCTGTAATAAAGAAATGATGTGAACACCAGAAGTAAATTGGAGCCTCGCACGGATGTGCTGAGGGTCTGGAGAAGTGCAGGTCTGATCCTGCACCGCTCCATTAGTTACTGGGGCCCTGCCTAAACTCCCGGGCACCACGTCTGGTAATACAGCGTGTGTCCTGAGTCTCATCCGGGCTGTGCAACTGGGGGCTTTCCCCTTAGCAGGGTCTAAGATCCCAACGTGTTGGTGCTTCGGGCATGGTGTGTGCACGGCTGCTCGGTTTTTACACGCTCACCTCTTGTCATGGTGGTGGTGGTCCTGGGTGGAAAATCCACAGCAACTTATTTGATTTCGCCGCCTCCTCCCTCCGTGCAGAGACAGCTCGCAGATCACAGGAGTCTTCAAAATTATTCATGCATCTCTTTAAGTGAGTCACTCTTGATCCGAAGAGTCGTTTGAAATGCAAATGGGGAATATTGCAGTCAGTCGGGCCGCTGGGGCGGTAACCCGGCCGCAGAGGCAGCGTGCCCAGCTAACCCAATTTGAACCTGTGGGTGATCCCAGGGCATGGGGTTGTCAGTGCCCGACCCCGTGTGCTGCGGGTGTTTGCAGAGAGCAGGGATGACTCTGCGCACAGATCCAGGCTTGCCACGTCCGAGATGCTCTAGAGCCGCAGACCTAAAGGAGCATCCCTGTTCCAGCACGTGCTGCTGGGCTTGGGGCTGCTGGTGGCACCAACCACCCTGACCTGGGGCGTGCAGAGTGCGGGGACCAGCACTGTTTGAGACTGAAATATGGGGTGAAATGGCTGAAATTATCTTCTCATAAGTGGCTGCGGAAAACTTCTGCTGTTTGGGGAAGCGCCAGCACAGAGATGCTTTGTGTGACTGAGGGGAACAGGAGCACTTTGGGAGAGGGATGTGCTGCTGGGCTCCTCCTGGGAGTGATTTAGTGATTTAGGACTGAGTGTGCTCTGCTGAGGAAACCCCATGGCCCTGTGGGGACATGAAGGGAATAAAACTCCTCTCTCCCAGCCCAGCCAGCAGCTCTGCAGCACTGGAGACGATGCAGCCATCCCAGGCGGCCAAGACCGCTGTGCATTTTAACACACAAAATTGATTACAAGCAGGAGAGAATTACATTAATATAGTCACTTGTCACTGAGGTCTTATTAGTAATCTCCACTCATTAGTCTGGAGAGAATAAGGATGTGACCTTGTTAAGCGTCCTTGCTGAGGGAAAGGCTGACCACTTTGCTATTGATTTATTACTTAGCCCCTAAACAGCGCCTGTGTGCGTGGCCGTGTCTGTGTGCACACCTACCCGTGGGTGCACAGGAGGTGTTTCTACAGTCGGAATGAAGAATTGACCATCTCCTCACCCGCCCCCCTCCTGCACCCTTTGGGCTACCTCCACTGGTGAATTAGCAGCCGCTTTCGGTGAGCACAGTATTGTGCAAAATATTAAAAAAAAAAAAAAAAAAAAAGGCCCACGGGTGATTGATGGGAAGGGACAAGAAAAGTGACAGGTCCCATCCCCAGAGGCCACATCACACTTCTGTCTCCTGCCCAGCGCTGCGTGGTGCCGCTCGGCAGTGACTGGCGGAGCCCTCCTTCACCGCCCAACTTCCCAGCTGCTCCAGAGCCCCCAGCATCCCAAACCCCAGTCCTGGGGGGGCCCTGGTTTGTGGGCAGGGCTGGCTCCTGCCTGCTCCCCTCTGTTCCCCGCACCCAGCTGAGGGCAGGATGGCTCCTCCTGAGCCTGGGGGGCTGCTGGCTTCTTGCTGCAGGTGAAATCAAGCCCCCAAAGCAAACCACGGCACGGTGAGGGGGGTGCGCAGCAGGAGGGTCCTACCTCCCTGTCTCTGCTCATGCTGAAGGCAGAGCTGCCTCTCCACACTGATGGAGCAGGATCCTGAAATGCCTCTGCCACCTCGGCGCTCCTACGTGTGATTATTTTATTATTAATTTTTTTTCCTTCTTTGAGGCTGGTTGTGGGTGCTGATTGTGCCTCGAAGGTGTCCCCTGCCCTTTCCCACCAGATGCCTCGCACTGCGTGCTGTGCTGTTGTTCCTGATCCCGCCTGTGCCGCTCAGCTCCCCTGTAATTCCAAGTGACAACGCACCCCCACGGACACCCTGCCAGGGAGGAAACGTCAATAAGAGTGGAAGCGAAAGAAATCCTCCAATTACCGGGGCTCGATAAGTGCCATTGATCAGGTGCTCGTCAGTACGGTCCCTCATCACTGCCAGTTGTCAATAGATGCTGGGGAGTGAGGGGGCCGCTGGCCACCCCTCTGGTCCCTGGCTGACACAGCCTCACCATGGCAGTGATGCTCTGGGGCCGGGTGGGTTACTGGTGGCTGGGCAGAGCTTTTCCCAGCTGCTTGGACCTGGCTGGCTGGGACCTGCCAGCTCCATCCCTGCGAGTGACAGCCCAGCGGGGCACGTAGCTGGGTTGGGGCGGGGGGGTGTTATTCTTCAACAAGAGCATCAGCCTCTCCCTCTGGCTGCTTTTATATTTCAGAAAGTCGTGTTCCGAAGCCACACAAGCCATGAGAAAAATTTCAAGGGGCCGCTGCCAAGTACTTTCGGCTGAGAATTTAGGTTTTGTTGAGGGAAGGGATCATTTGTCTCCATGAAAAGCCCATTTTGGGGGGAGGGAGGGAGTTGAACATCCCCCTGCGGTGTCAGAGACCCAAGCGTGACAACCTGCATCCGCTCTGCTGCCACCCGGGCGGCGCGAAGCTGCCGCTGGTGCCTCTCCTTCACAAAAGATCCGTCGGGAAGGGGCTGGGCTGCTGCCGGAAAGAGAAGGGAGAAAGGCATCCCCAAGGGCTTGATCCTGCCCTGAAGGGGGGGCATGTGCTGCTGCCGGATCAGCACACACGTTGGAGACGAAGGTCTGAGTGCGATGGTGGGAGCATCCCAGTGCCCTGGTCCAGGGAATGGACCATGTGTGGGAAGGGGACCAAACCTGCTGCAGCAGTGCATGGTGCAGATAGCTCTGGGTCACTCCTGTCCCCTGGCTCTGTGATCGGGCTCCCTGGGTTCCTGTGCCAGGTCTCTTGCTTTCTTCCAGGCAGTGGTGAAGGGTGTCCTCAGCTCCCTCCACACCTCAGCTCTGCTGCAGTTTCCCTGTCTCTGCAGGGTGCCTGGGCAGGTTTAGGAGACCACCAGGGACAATCGCTGCCTTGATCACCCAGATCTGCCCTGGACTTCGGGGCGTCACGGCAGGGTGGGCATTGCCCCATGCTGGGCGTTGGAGTTCATCTCTGGTGCTTCAGCTGCATCCCTTGGGGGAGCAGAGGTGGCGTCAGAGCCCATCAGCCTTGGGGAGGAGATGGGGTTGCTGAGCCTGGTACAGCCCGCACGAGTCCCAGCAGATCACAGTAATTAGCCTGGGCACGGGCTGCAAGGGTGGCATGCTGACTAATTACCTGCTGTGCAGATGGGAAGGACACACGGTGCTGGTGTAACCCAGCCACCGCGTCCTCCCCGAGAGCGTGCTCGGTTTGATCCTGATCTTGTTACAAGGCAGATAACAAGGGATAGCTGTGTTCTGATCTTGTTATGTATATTAAAAATTAATATTTCTCTGCTTCAAAGTGTATCGGGAAGCATGTGAGGGCCTGCTGTATTCACGGGACTTAGGTCTCTGTCACAATAAGGTCTTTGCTGTGTAAAGGGTTCATAAAACTTGAATTACTGAACAGGACCTTTGAATGAGCGATTCCTTTTTAGCATTAATCACTCTGATGGTGAAAGACCTCTTCTAAATGTGGTTTTTTTTTCTAGGCAAACATTGTTTAAAATAAAGGCAAATTTGGGCTTAAATTATATACCGATCCTGCCAAGGTTTGGTGACCACCTAACTCCAGCTGTGTCCAGCTGTGGGAGTCTCATGTCAGCGTTTCCATCACAGCCCAACCAGTTGCCTGTAAGTGTTAACGTACGCCTTGTTGTTAGTGGGTTTCTGGTTGCATGACATCATATGCTGATGAATTGCACAATAGGTTGTGTCTGAACTGTACCCAGCTCTGACCGGAAAGTTGGAGCCAAGTTTGTGGATGAAGAGGAGGGGCAACCAGTGCCCTTTGGAAAGAAATCTGCCTGTGAAACCCTCCTGAGCTCAGCTGGGATGCTCCCAGTGAGAGACCCTGCTCTTTGCATGGCAGCTGAACGTAAATTTTTAAAGCAGAATCTGGGTGGAGGGCAGGGTTGGGAACTCTATTGATTTTGTTATGAACCTCAAGAGATTTGGTGGGGTTTTTCTTGGAGCCATAGCTCCTGGTGTCAATAGAGTGGGGAGAGTCCCAGTTCTTGCTTGAAGCAAGTATTTCTTGAAGACAAGAAGACTGAGGGCTCAGGAACCAGAAGCAAGCTATAATGAACCGTAGTCTATTTGTATGTGCAAAGCTGTATTTGAAGAAAATCCCAATTTGAGCTGTAGTTTGGCTGAAGGTGGTTAGCGTTCTTCTCACCTACAGCAAAACCTTGGCAATTGTTTCTTGAAGAGTTATGAAACCATCCAGAGAAAAGTTTACAAGCCCAAAATGAGTGCTGGCAGCCCAGTGAAGGATGGTGGCTCCACCGTGCTTTGAAGACCTCGGTGGGTCAGAAGAAAGCAGTTTGGAGCGGTTTGGTGTAGGATGGAGGTGCGAGGTCCTGAAGAGGCCTGATTTCTGCAGAAATCTCCTTTGCTGCAGGGTCTGGAGGAAGACCCTTGAAGCAGAAGAAGATGGAAGGGCGTCAAGGTGCTGGGCAGGTAGGTCCTGTGCTGTCTGAGTTGCCTCGTCCCTGCTTGGCCATTAGTGTCAGACACTGCTCATGCTGCACGTCAGTTCCCTGAGTCACCGAGCAGGACGTAGAAGAGCAACTTTAAAGAACGAGTAAAACTGTTGCCACTTCAAAACTAGTCTCAGAATTGATGCCAGGACTCCAACAGACTGATGCTCCTTTATTCTCCTTTTAATTAATTCCTTTGCCTCCAGTGAATTTCCATCTTTTATTTCTGCTGCAATCAAAGGACTGTGAGCGGCAAGGCTCGCATTAGGAACAGACCGATCCAACCTTTTTTTAATCTTCCTGTATCAGTTACTTTTCTTTTTCTTGCGCTGCCACAGTGCATCTGAAGCACATATGCCAAGAGATGACTTGATGAAGGGGAGATGGGGCACGCAAAACCCTGGAGTTTGCTCTCAGCAGGCCTCCTTTGCTGGCAACAAAGAGTAAGAGTCCAGATAAGCTTGCTCAGATGCACAAATGGGCAATTTCGTGGTCACCTGAGAAGTGCCTGATGATTTATGGCATTATTAAAAGGTGATGGTAAGAGTAAAAAAGATTTGTAACGTTTGCATCGAAAACCCCAGCTCTGACCCTCACACCCCAGATACCAACATATTAAATATCCAAACAGGCATTCAGGCCTGCGGATCACTTTGACAGAGATCCCTGCACATCTGGTAACACTTGGCCTGATACTTAAGACCCTGGACAGTGTGTAATTAAACATAATTCACTCCTTGCCCTGTTGCAGACTCGAAGAGACTGTTCCCGCTTCAAGGACGGTCTTTGGAGGAGCCTCATGGAAGAGGAACGTGGAGCCAAAGCTGATGTGAAGATGAAGACGTGCTTTGCTGCGGGCTGGTGGGGAATGAGAGTCACATTGTGGGAAAGCAGTCATCTCCAGGTGGCAAAAGAGCCAGGGCTGGAGTTTTCATGCTTGGTGGAAGCTAAGCCTGATCCCAAGCAACAGCTCTGTGTTCTTGCTAGTGATGATTGCAGCTCTGGAACAGCCTCCATGGCTTGTAGGTCTCTTCCCATGTCTAATACTGGTGTGCCAGTATTGGCCATCCTTGGACAGAGTTCTGGATCTCCTTATTCTCTTGCCTTCTGAAGACCATAAAGGTGTGAGGTGATGCTGTTGGCTTGGGTGGTGGGTGCCTGCATTGCTGGAGCAGTGCAGCATTCCTCTTTCTCCCTTTCTATCTGTTATTTGCAGTTCTGGCTTCTCATCCCCCTGGCCGGATGCTCTGCTTATTAGAGGGAAGAAATCATAGCTGGAAGTGAAAGGTCCAAAGAGTGGGCTGATCAGAGAAGATGGTTTGTGGTGCCACACCTTGACGGGGTGGCCTGGAAGTGTTATTGCATGTGTTAGTGTACAGCAGAGCCTGCGTGGAATCTGCCTCCTTGCTTTGGCGTACACGTGCTGTGATGACCCCAGAGAGACACACTTCTTGTGGATGCTGGTCCTCCACACCTGCATAGCTGGAGGAGATCTCTCCTTCCAGACCCTGGCTGGCACGAATCATAGGATGCTGTTGGCTTCAATGGAGTGATGCTGCTTTGCAGCAGTGGGGTTCCCAACTCGGAATTACATCCCAGTCTGCCAGAGCTGCCTTGTTTTGGGCAAACACTGATTTTTAGGTACAAGTGGGAGAAATCTGTTGGTGGAAGTGGCTATAACGGGCATGTTCACTTGTTGGAAATCTGCAGTATGCCGAACTCACAGCTTCTGCTTTGTGCTGAGCTGAAAATGAGCAGAGAGTGGAGGATGCACGTGTTTTCAGAGAACAGGGGAGAGCTGGCAGTGGCGGGGATAAAAGCAACATATGTCTGATTGAATAAACGGAGAAATGCAGGCCAGATGGCTGGAAACACTAAGAACTGTTTAATAATTTCTAAACTCTTTGCTCTCTGGAGCAAGATTATGGGCACTTGCAATCTTTTCCTCTCTGCTCAATTTGCCTCCTGTGTTGGCTGCGTTACTCGTGGCTTTGGGTAGAGCTCTTAATATTGTTTGTGACCTTCTGATATTTGTGAAACTATTATCTGGGGTATAAATGTTGAGCACCTTGCAGGAAGCAGCCAATGATTTGTAAGGATGACCCCTCTATCCCAGGGAGGTGGGGCTTTAGAAGTGCCTTTGTGGCTGTCCCAGTCCCATGTATGTCATAGGGTTTGAAGAGCCTGGCAGAACTTGGGGTGAGGCTGGTCTCTCGGTCTAGTTCACACTGACCTGGCTGGGCCAGTTTGAAAACAGGATTATCTTTGCCAAACGCCAGCAAAATCACTGTCAGCTCCTCAGAGCAGAGCACGAGTAGGTCCATGGGGCAAGCACACACTGTTCCAGCCACTGAATTTGGGCAGAGGTCTCATTTGCACCAGCTCTCCTCTGGCTCCTACCTAACTGTATGCCTCAGCAGAAAAGTTGAGCTCAAACTCCTTCCTGGGAGAGAATTTGGAAACCGGGTCCTACAAGGTGGCAGTGGGGCAAGGGAGGAGGGAGGATGTGTTTGAAGGGCTTTGGGGATGAAGATAAAGGTGCCTGAACTGGTCCTAGGGATGGGACCTCAGGATAGTTTTCTGGTGATTACCCACTCCTGGGAAGGACTCAGAGAAGCTTCACGTGTCCTGATCTTCGCTGTACTGCATCTCTGTGGCCAAATATCTCATCTTCATTACAGGGATGCTAGGAGGTGGATGGGATGGTGTTGCTTCAGGCTCAGGGCATGATCAGGGTGGTGGTGTAAGGGGGAGGCTGTAGCAGGCAGGGACCTGGGTCCTCTGGTCCATCCCAGCGTTCAACCTCTTGTGAGGTTAGCAACTGATTTTCTTCCCAAGTGTCCAAGAAGACCTTGAAGTGCCAAAATAAGATGGAAGATGCTGACCATGCAATATTGCTGGCCAGGACAGGACAGCAGAGGTTTGTAGTGTTGAGGAGTTGTGCTCTGCCATGACCAGCAGCCAGCTTCCCATGTGTGGGAGACTGGGATTGTGCAGGCATGTGTCTGACTTTCCAAAGGACCCCAAATCACGCCTTTCTGAGGGTCCCTGGTAAGTAGAGTAACTGCTTTTGTGCCGGAGATTCATCTCCTCTCCAGAAAAGCTTCTCTTTTTGGGAAAACACAAATACAAGCCCTTTGCAGGTCAGTGGAGAATTCAAGCTTTTGTTTCTTGTGGTCAAAAGTTTAATTTTCTTCAAAGCAAGAGTTTGCATTTTTTTTAAATACAAAGAAAGTTATGATCTTCCAAGTGAAATCCTGGATTTGGTCGCTGTTGGTATTTCAAAACCGGCGAGGTTTTGAGTGGAAAACAGACATTAGTGTTTTAGGGGAAAGGCTGATCTTTTTGCTACTTCAGAACCTTTTAATCAGCTGCGCAGTTTTTCTGTAGATGGTTGTAAAAATAAATATTGTTATAGTTTCTCTAAAATATTTGTTGTTTTGCTCCAGACAAATTGCTTTCAGGGTTGTTGTGTGGTTTCTTCAGGGACAGATCCTGCTGATGCCTGTGCAGGTACCATTGATTGGGAGCTGACCCCTCTTGGTTTTCATGTGCTGCTGGAAGAGCTGTTGTGCTCCTCCCCAAGGTGGAGACACTTAAGAAATTAAAAAATTGTATTCTTTGGGTGATCTTTATTTATTTAAAAAAAAAAAAAAGGTGTCCTTGGAGGGAAAAGGGACAGTAGTTGCAGTTGTATTCCATTGGAAATTGTAAATAATCAAAAAATAATGCAGGTTGCACTTTCAGAAGTTGCTTTCTTTCCTTGCACAATGGAAGGGAGAAAAAAAAAGCTATCTGTGAACATACCCTGTTTCAAGGAAACTGAATTGCAAATAAGAAAAACAAATTCGAGCTAATTCTTCTTTTCCAAGCACAGCTCCATTCAGCGTTTTAAAAGTCAAGGGATTTAGGGATCTGGAGATAGCGTCAATGTTTTTTTGGTAACAAGTACAAACTGTAGTGGGTTTTAAGACTTCAGAAGCTGTTTCTGATTAGTATCTTTTCTTTTGACAACTTTTTTTTTCTTTTCAGAAGAAAAAGGGGAAAGGGCTTTTTGTAACACAGTTGGGCTAGAGATGGGGGAAAATCTGTTTGAAATATGCAGGGACCTGAAAGAAAATCTTGAGTGAATAATAAGTTTAACTGACCTTAAAATATCCCATTGCCATGAGGGATTTGAGAGTAATACTTCAAATGGATTTTTGATGAGGCTCTCCAGGCTGTGGGGAATTGAATATTTTACCCAACACGTTTTCTGATCTAGATTTTCACAATAACTAGGAAAAACTATTCTGAAATGCCTAGAGAAGTTTTTTTGTTTTGTTTTTGTGCTTTTTACTTTAAAGCTATTGCCGTGCAAGGAAAAAAATCAAATTTACCGGAAGGTGGCTTTTCAGAACTATCATTTTCCCCCACTAGAGTTAAATTTCATCCTAAAGCAGAATTCATCCTGGCTGCCAGCTTGTGTCCACATCCTGGGCAGGTACCCCCTGGCGTGGTGGGATCCAGCATGATGTTATCCCTGTGCCTGCTGTGTCCTGTTCCCAGAGGGGACCAGTGTGTATCCCGCGCCTGGCACTAACCCGGGGGCTCTGGTGGGACCCTGGTGCGGTGTTGCTGTCCCTGGGACCCCCATCCTCCCCTCTGTCGGCAGAAAACCCACTCTGGTGGGGGACACAGGGGGAGACACCTCCAAGAGAAGCGCTTGGAACAGGCACAGCATCCTTTGCCGGGGCACAGCGGGACCCCCAGATCCCAGGACAGACCACCCCTGTGGTCGCTTCTCTCTGAAGTGGAAAAAAACAGTGCTTTCTGGGCCACCTTGCTGTCTGTCCATCAGTCCGTCAATCCATCCGAGGGGCTGATTCAATCAAAAGCAGACAGAGGGACGTCCGGTGCCTGCAGGGGTGGTGGCGATGGGCTCCATTCATTTCCCCCCGCCCTGGAAAACAGAACACAAAGCAGCATTAATGCCCTGTCCTGTGTCTGTCCCCCCCCTCCCTGCCCCGTGCCCATCTCTGCACCGGCCCCTCTGATCTCGAGGCTTTCCTGGACCAGTCCCTGCAACTGGGATGGGAAACCTGGGGCCTGTGCCACAGCAGGCAGGAGGTCCCATCCGGGGCCGGGCACTGCCTGCCAGTCAGTCACAAACCCACATGAATTAGGGCTGTGCTGCCGTGGGGGGGCCGGGGGGCCTCGCAGCGGGCACCGCTCTCACCATTGAGACGTGTGACTGGGGGAGGCTGCGATCCAGTCGGATGCTGTGGAGAAAATGGGAGCTTTATCCTCTCTTGGCATGGGGTGACGCACGTGTGGTCCTTCCTTGACTTCGGCCAGTCTATCGCTCTTTTATGTTGGTTTCTTTTTATTATTTAATGTGTGTGTGTGTGTGTTCTATAGACCTGTGCAGCCCATGCTGAACCTATTCGTTGTGCTGAACCCGCAGCCACCAGCTTGGGCAGAGCTGCTCGAGTGCCCTCACTGTTGGCTTGTCCTCATGGGTGGCTTGTAGTCAGCAGGCAGCGGCTCTGCCCTGGCTCTCGGGGTGTTTGGTTACGTGGTGTGCTTTTTCTGTGTGTTTTTGACTTTAGTGATGATGAAAACAAGCTCAGTGGACTTAAGCCGGGTGACAGCCCTGCCTCTGCTTGCAGATTAAGAATAGATCTGTTTTATCTGCTAATGAAGTTTGAGTTGTGGTGTCGAGGAGTGGAACAGATGAGTGTGGCGAGCGGCAAGAGTAAATGCAGCATCGGCATCCCAGATATCCCCATGGCCTGCGGAGCAGCCTGGAGGGCAAGGGGCAGGGAGGATGCAAGCAGCCACATCTCGGTGCCATCACACCCCACTGTCTCCCTCCATTTTATTTTGCTTTTATTTTTTCTATTGCAGCCATCCCTGGGTGTCCCAGCCGGGTGAGCAACTGTCACTTGGCTCTGCTTGTGCCCCCTGTGACTGTCCACAGAGACCAACAGGGGCTTAAAAGACATTTCCCACCATGTCCCTCTGCCTTGAACTGCAGCAGAGAAGACACGAGTGCCCCTGGTGTCCCTGTGAATGCTGATGACAGCCGGGGGTTAATTTGGCATTGACAGCCCGGCGTTAATCTGCCACGTGCTCTGCATCTCCTTCTTACACAGCTGGGTGGAAAACCAGAGCTGAAGGAGAGGTGTCCCATCATAACACCGACCAATGGTGTGCCATGGGCTCAACGCTGCTGCAGCGTCCTGGTGGTCTGTGGGTCCACGGGTTGGTGGGACCATGCAGATGGAGCTGTGACCCTGCAGCACGTGGGCGTTCAGCAGGATGCATCAGTGCAGTGTGCTCATAAAGCTGGCCAGCAGGAGCCCAGCATTTGCATCATTCATGGTTTCAGTGTGCCTCTGTGCGTGGCTTTTTTGGAATGGGGGGACCTGATGGAAGTGTGATCTGACCTCAGGGACCTTGTGGCTCCCCACGGTGGGACAGCTTCTGCCGCCACTCACCCCCAGAGCCTGGCTCTGCCCAGGCCCCTGCTGGGATTTCCTGGTGGGATTTCTGGCTGGATCCTTCAGCATCCTCCTCAAAATATCCCCTGCATCCCTGGAGGCTTTTAAGCTGGTAATTCCCAAGCTGTGGTCCATGGCCATGACGTGGAGGAGCAAGCCCCTCCAGCTGTACGGTCTGTGCCGATGCTCCTTGGAAGCTTGTTACCAGCTTCAGAGCCGCATTGCAGAGTGGCACTGCTCCCTGATTTCCCCTTCCTCTTTGGCTTCAGCCATGTGAGCTTTATTTATTTACACCCAACGGGATGTAGAACCCACCCGTGAGGGAGCGGGGAGGGGTCTCAGCCTGGCGGGTGCCTTTTCCACATCACCAGCTGCAGAGAAGAAGACAAGGATGCTGGAGGAAGATGTCCCATGGGTGGTGGCACCCCAGAGGCTGAGTCAGCAGGTGAGGGGGCTCTGGGAGACGCTCCCATCAGCTCATAACATCCCACCTCGCGTGAGTCCAGCAGCAAACAAGCTCCCAGTGTCCTCCCTGCTTCTACAGAGCAGCGGGAGTTCCCAGGCGTGTTGGCCGTTGGCTGAACGTGCCTTGGGAGGAACGCCTCTTGGCCTCCCCACCGCTTAATGTGCTCCAAATGGCCCCGGGTTTTCCCTCTGCTGCATTCAAAAAGAGGAAAAAAGATAAAGTTGTAGTCCTGCAGCAGCCCCCCAGGGGCTATGGGCTGAGGGGGCTTCCCACATGCCTCCCTGGGCCACGAAGACCATGTGAGAGCCCTGCTCGCTTTCTGCCGGCACGGCTACCAGGCATTCATGCTCTCCAGGTGCCCGGGGAGGGGGTGATCCTGCTGGAGCTGTGGGATCATTGCCTTGTTCCTGGCTGCTGTGATGTTGGGGGTCTGGCACTTGCCCTGCTCATGGCTATCTTTTAGCAGAGGTGCCGTTTGGTGTGTGTGACGGTGCGGGTGTAGCTGTGCTGCGGGATAACGTTGTGCTTGGCTGGGGCACCGGCAGCGCTGGGCTTCGTCGTGGACTGGCTCTTGGGCTGCAGTTGCTGGTTGACGGGACAGGGACGGTGGCAGGAGAGCTGGGCTGCTGATGGGTTCATTTTCTGTGCCTGGTGCTCACCGTCCCCATCAGTTGTGTAGGACGGGGTTTCCATGGCTGCCACTTGTTGATGATTTCGTAGGCTGGGTATTAGCAGAAAACAGCCCAAATTGCACTGCTGTGCTTACCGTGTCCATGGCTGTGGTCTCCCCACTGCTTTTCCTTATCAGTGATGGTTCATGAAGCACTTTCACAGCAGGACCATTGGTCGCTGAAAGCCTTGATGTTACCAGTCCATAAATCCAGCCCGTCTTACTGGTTACGTGCCCTTGGTGGGGGTTTGGCTCCATGTGTCCTCAGGCTCTGCAGCCCAAACTCACTGTCCTGACCTCTATTGTGGACCCCAGCCCTCGCAAAGCCCCTGGCTGCTCCCTGCCTCGAGCCGGGTTATTGGGAGCAGCTGCCAGGAATGCGGGGATCGATCTGTCCATCTAGCTGCACGCTCCCATCCATCATCCCTCCACCCATCCATCATCACCCAGATATTGAAGTATCTAGTTAAGGAGACCAAAACGGTGACACTGGAAGGAGATGAGGAACAGATTCAGACTCAGGAGATGAGGAACAGATTCAGACTCCTGGCTGGTGGCATTACTGCTTTCTTTCTCAGCCAGGTACACCAAACCATTCCCAGGACTATGTAACTGGGTGAGCAAGTGTCCACATGTTCCTGTGCTCTGGGGTAGTGAGGAGCCCATGGGAATATGGTTCTTGTTTTTTCATGTCTTCAGAGTGCCAGGTGCCTGTGGCCCTCCCATGTATCACAGCCAGGTCTGACTCCCTTTGAACCAAGAGAGTTTTGTGCTGTAGCCATTGGTCTGCAGGTCCTTAATGGAGGTGGTCGAGGTGGCTGCCAGCCTGTCTGCTGCTGGTTCCTCAAAGGCAAAATGAGCAGGGTTCAAAAAATGAGCTGGATTAAAAGAATGAGCTGGGATCTCACCTGTCCTGGGAGTTTCTGTGTGTCTGGCTGCAGCCCAGGGGAGACAGTGTCTGTCCCAGACAGCCTTGGTCTCTGCCGCTGCAGAATCACTTGCTCCCTCCCCGCTCTGCCAGGCTCTGAGGCAGGAGAGCCTCTGGTGCTTACGGGAATGTTTCACTGCTGATAAATTTAGGGACAAAACCTGCAGGCTGTAAGTAAACAGCTGAGGGCAGGGGGTAATGTGCACAGGGCACGTCGCTAGTGCCCTTGCCCCTCCAGCCCTGATTTGGGGAGATGCCCTCCCAGGAAGGGCCTGCGCCTGGAGCACAGCCGTGTTATTAGACACCAGAGAATCCACACAGGCAGCCTCGGTATGAGCTCACCCGCATTACGAGAAGTAAGAGAGCCCACATCAGGGGGTTGGCCGCTGTGGGACTGTCTGTGCATCTTGCCCTAAATCAGTCCCCAGGGATGAGGGGCAGCGGCGCTTGGGGACTGGTTGCTTTCGGAGCAGCAGCAGCTGGGAGCTGCCGGCGTTTACAGCCTGAGGCTCCTGCTCCCACCGCGAAACGCGGCTTGAGGGCAGACAAGCATTTCCTCCTGCCCCGCCTTGGTGGTCTCAGTGGAGACGTGGTGGTCTCGGGCTCCCGAGGAGCCGCCATTCTTGTAAAAGTGAGGCAGGGTCCCGTCCGGCTTTACAGGGCAGCTCGATGGAGCCCAGAGCATCCCTACGGAGCAGAACCTCGCGCGGTCCTACCACCTCGGCAAACACCAGTGGGATGGCAGGGGTGTCTCAGCAGGTCTGGGAGAACAGTCCTGTGGTTTGTGATGCTCAGCCCTGGTTTCGACCATGGTCACTGATGGAGACATTGCTCTGTTTGCTGTGAGCCAGGAGAGGGGTAGATCTTTGAGGACAGGGGGGCTGGAGGTCTGGGTGCCCCTTGTTTTGCTGCTGAGGGCTGGGCAGGCAGCACTTGGGGGGCTCAGCTGCAAATCGTGGAGGTGTCAGCATGGTGGTACAGCCAGCAGGGCTGGCACAGGTCTTGGGGGAAGACCGCCTTGGCTGGTGGTTGACTTCCCAATTTTCAAACGTAGGAATGAAAATCAACCTATTGCTTCCTGGAAGCGGATAAAAGTTGATGGCTGGAAACAGCACAGATTAAATTGAGTACATATTATCATCGCTGCATCAGTGGAAAAGGCAGTGCAAGATTCACCCCCCTTCCTCCACAAGGGCAAAATGAAGAGCCGCTTTCTGTTTCTGCCAGCCTCTACACTTCACCCTCCCCAGCTCTGCTGGCCACCAGCTTCCGAGGGCTTAAGACTGTCTCAAATATATACAGTGATACGTAATAACTTGGAGCAAATAATGTAGCCTTTGAATTCCTCTTTCTTCTTTCCAAAACCCTGAGCCTGGGGCTTTGCAGCAAAGCCTTTTCTTTGCAGTGACTTCTCTGTCCCACTTCGCCAGAGCTGGCTGAGTCCCTCCTGCTCTGCCCTGCCACTGTGGAGGGGGCCTTTTGCCTGATCCGAGGGTCTCTTCCCCCATCAGGAAGGGATGCTGTGGCAGCGAGACACGCTAATGTCATGGGGTTGGGGCGTGCAGGGATGTTTGCTTGTTTTTTTCCTTATGAAAAAGGCAGTTTTGGGACAAGCCAGCAGCAGGCTGGCATTACCCTGGGGTCAGGACTGTGACTCTTAGGACTTCTGGCCTGGCTGCTGTTATTAATTGATGCTCAAGACCTGGCAGAGTCTGGTCCCCGGCTCCAGCGAGGAGTTTCTTGCTCTGCCCAGTGTGGTGGACAGGGACACCTACCAAAGGTGTTTCTGCCTGGGGAGTTTCTTAATAAGAAGATTATTGAGAGTCTTTCCAACTTCTGCAAATGACTTTGAGTTGCAAGGAGCATATTTTTCCTTCCTCCATGAGGCTGGCCACCCAAATACCCTGGTACTGAGCAGGACCTGGGGAGCCTGAAGCCCAGCAAAGCTGGTGTGGACGGGGCTGCTGGGTTTTGGGCTGTGCTGGAGTTGTCTTGCCCTGAGCCAAGGACAGCGGTTGGGGCCCCAGCTTTTCATGGAAATGTGCAAACTTCCTATTTTTGATCCTTGTCCTCCATCAAATCCTGCTGGAATCGGCCGGTGGGATCAGACGTGGCTGGGGGAAGACGGGCAGACAGCTGGGCGGACAGGCAGACAGACCGTGTGATTGCTTAAGCCACATTTCCTTAGGAAGCCAGGCTAAAAATAATCAAAATCCAGTCCTTTCCCACAAACAGCTCCAGTTGCCGCAAACCAATGCTTTTCCAGTGAAGAAATGTTTTCTTAGAGAATTCCCAGTTGTTCCTGCTGGAGGGAGGGAGAAGGGGAGCATTGATGCTGGGGCAAGAGACCTGTGGATGGAGCCCCTCCATCTCCACCTGGGGCTCATCCAGCACAGATGATGGGGAGCTGGGAGCTTCCAATGGCTCAGCCTGGGCACGGGCACAGGGTTGGAGAAACCCCCGAGAAACCTCTGAGCCTTCCCGATGCCTCCATGGCCCCTTTCTCTAGAGCTGGAGAAACAGCTTTTTTGTCTTTTTTAATTATTTTTTTGCAGCAAAGTGCGTAATCCACCCACATCTCCCTCCTCGGCGGGGGATTTCCTTCGCCTGGGGACCAGCTGAACCGCAGCGTGAGGGGAAGGGAGGGGACGGGCTGCTGCCCCGCTGGGCGCCCAGCAGCATCCCCAGCATCCCCGAGCCTTGTTGTCCAGGCTTGGCTGGATTTCTGAGGCTTCCCCCTTATCTGCAGAGGAAACAGTTATTAGCTCCCATGTGATGGGCTGCAGACTGGGGAGAAAAGTCCTGCACACGCATGGAGGTGGCGGAGCAGGTTGTCAGGGAGAAGAACCATTTGGCAGCCGCTCCGGGGCCGTGAGCTACGTGTCGGGGCTCCTCTCCCAATTCCCTTTGCCCAGTTCCTACTGGCGTTTCGGCAGATGCCACAGGATGGGATGGCACAGAGCAGCTCGGGCTGCATGAGCAGTGGTGGCTCACGTCACCGCTGTGCTCCGGGGCGAAGCTCGGCTCTGCTCTTCGCCAGGAAACGGGGCTTTTTCTGATAGCAAAAAAAAAAAAGAGCTAAATTTGTTTCCCATCTTCCCCCAGGCTGTATTACAAATTTGACACAGATGGGAATCTTTTTTGTTTCTGTGGAAAACTGGATGCATTTTCCATCCCAACAAGAGCAGCATGACGGCATTCGACCCGAGACAAACACCAAACAAACCATATTTCTGTTTTTTTGTCACTGACGGAGGCAGGGAGGGCAGAGGAGCTCCTCCAGCTCGGAGCCACCGTGAGCTGTAGCACATCCAGCATGTGCTTTGAGGAGAGCTGGGAGCTACTTCACTGGGGACCAGCCGGGTGCAGAGATGGTGACCATGACAAGGGGGTTTTAGGTTGAAGTTTCCACTGTCAACCCCCAAAGCCAAGGAGGGAGGCTACAAATGGCAGCACCGTTGCAGAAACTGGGGGGACACAGGGGTTTGGGCTGATGGATGCTGTCGTGACCTCTGCTCCAGGAAAGGAGGAGACAAGGGGATGGTTTGCTCTTGGCTGGGGCCCCTTGGGCACCCTCTGGGCTTTGTTCTCCAGCCACAGGGTGAAACCTCTCCCCTTTCAGATGTAGTTATGGCTCCTTTGCCTGCTTGGCCGAGCAAGGAGGCAAGGAGAAGGGCTGGGCAGCCCTGGCTCCATCCCTGCCTCCTTTCAGGCAGCTGTCTTGAGGAGTTAGGAGTAACCATCACCTTTGGATGAGTTAACCTGGGGGTAACATGCTGCTCCGGGGAGCTGCTGCCTGCTCCAAGCCATCAGGCAGCATGGAACTGTGCCTCCTGCCCGGGGTGGAGGAGGGATGGCCCGCTCGAGCTGTCAAAGGCATCACGGCGGTGCTGGGGAGAAGGGAACGGTCACATCCTGGCCCCAGCCGGGGCGATGCTGGGGACTGGAGGGGTCTGCTGTCGCGGCACTGTGGCCTCAGCACATTTCTGCTGCCCCACACCTGCAAGAACTCCAGGGGCCACACGCCTGCAGGACATCTGCTCCCTGCCCCGAGCCCCCCGGCAGCCCCACAGAGCGTCCCCGCGCGCCAGCCAGGAGCTGATGCTGCAGATGCTGCTGCTCATCTGCCAGCTATTGAACCCGGCCCAGGCACCCGCCGAGGTTTGTCTAAACTCAGGTAATTGCACCAATATGGTGCTTTTCCTCCCTCGGGCCAAAACCTACAGCTCATGCATCACTTTGGGCTGTTTGTTGAAGCTGCTGCTTGCTTGGAGCAGAGCTGGGCTGGTCCAGCGCCACGCAGCGAGGGCAGGACTGGTGCTGCTGGCTCCCATCACCCTCCTGTCCTCCATCCTGTCCCCCCTCGCTGCGGGCAGCCCAGGGCACCCTCCTGCTCAAACCCTGGTGCCAGCAGCAGCTGCTGGAGATGGTGTCCAGCGCTGGAGGGTTTTGGTGCTATGGGGTATAGGGTCCGCCCCGGGCAGGGGCAGTGTGGGGGGATGCTCCTGGCAAGCCAAGGTGGTGGCAGGCTGGGATGGAGGGTGGGGGGAGCCGGGGTAGAGCAAGGCACCAGCTCGGTTCTCCCCCTTCAGAGGAGTCGGGGGGGGATCCCGTTTGCAGGGGGATTGAGGTGCGCAGTCACCGGTGATTTTGGTGAGCGTTAGGTTCCCAAATACCTTTGTGGATCCAGCCAAGCGAGCTTAAAACTGTCACTGGAAACTGTGCTGATGGATCCCCACGGGTTCGTTGCAGACCTCAGACCTGGCTCCGGTTCGCGAGCGAGGACTGATTTATGTTTTCTTAGGTAGAAATGAGACAGTTCTGGAAGCGTTTCAGAACGACTCGTGGTTAGTTTGAAGTTGAAGCTTCGCGCAGGAGCCGGTGCTTGTTCAACAAGGGAGAGCCAGACTGGGAAAGCGTTTTTGCAGAAGCCTTCATGAGATGTAGTTGGTGGAAGATCCACATGCTACATCAGCATGCTACACGGTGATGGGAGAGGCATTACTCCGATGGCAGGGGTCGGGCTCTCGCCTTGCTCGGAGCCCCTTTGATTTCTAAGTCATCAGACCCAACCAGTGCAATTTTAAACTGGATGTGGAAGGTGCTGTGAGCAGCAGAATTACATTAAAATTACTTGTGTTGAATTTGCCTGGTTTAAAATGGGGACTGTGAGCCTAGATTTTACTGCTTGATTTACCTACCGGAGTAGGACCCAGGGTCCTCAGCCAGGGAGACTCCCAGCAGCATCATGGCAAGAGCTGCACCTGCTGAGTATGGTCCTGGGTCATCTTCTTCCAAAGCCACCCTAAGAGGAGCCT
Source organism: Arenaria interpres (assembly GCA_013399435.1). Lineage (NCBI taxonomy): Eukaryota > Metazoa > Chordata > Aves > Charadriiformes > Scolopacidae > Arenaria > Arenaria interpres. The sequence goes on along the minus strand of VXAK01010300.1, from coordinate 208,819 downwards.
CAAGAGGAACCTCAGCTCTCGCTCTGGGCTCAGGCCCCCTCTCTTCAGCCCTGGCCAGATCCATGTGCCATCGTGCACCACGCTGCTGGGGCAGAGGAACTGAGCGTCCCAGGGGCATCCCAGCAGGGGAGGTTTTCTTCATCCCTTCTGCTGGTGGCATTTTCCACTGGCTGTCCAGTTTGGAGTCCAGGACAGCTCTCCTTTCCACCCGACCCCCCTCATTCATGGGGGAGACCCGATACCGGGTGCAGTGTTTGGGTACACTGGTTCAGAGGTAACAACTGGTGGGTTTATCTGTGTCAGACCGTGGGGGTTTATGGCCAGTTTGTTACTTTGAAATGCATTAATTGCTTTCTAACAAGCATCTGGCCCTTGGTGATGCCAGGAGGAGCCGGTGGCCCCGGCACATGGCTTCTGATGCCAGCTCTAGTCCAGCAACCAGAAAGTGCAAAGTTCTCGTTTTTGTCTGTTTAAAAGAGGAGGAAAGGTAAAAAAGACTTGAAAATGTTGGAATGAGTTATGTTAAAAGTTGTGAGGTTGGGGGGGGATCTCTTCTCATCCCCAAAAGCTGCTGGGGGGTTCCTTCCTCACCCCTCAGCCTGGTGGGATGGCTGTGCGGGAGGTGTGGATGGAGGAAGGAGAAGAGCATGGCAAAGGGCTCTCTCCTCCTTGGAGGACACACTGGAGGGGGACAGCCAGCCCTGCTGGTGGTGGCCTCAGAGGGGCCATCTGGAGAGCCCGGCAGCCCCTTCCCCATCACTCTGAGAGGGCCGAGGCTGGGGCTGGGCGAGGTGGCGGGGCCAGCCCCATACTGAGATCAAATAAACACAAATACACTGAAATTATTCATGGCTCTGGGGACTTGTCTCGATGCCTCGTCAGCATCTGCTAATCAAATCAAAGCAGCTGTCAATTCGCCGGCCAGCGGGAAGGTCTCGCTCTGGCAGACATGTGTGGATTCCTCCTTTCTTCCTCCCTTGCGTGGGCTCCCGCTGCTCCTGCACCTGCGACGGGGCTGGGACCGGGGTGTTGCGACGTGGGGTTCCAGCCCACATCCATCCCCAGGGCTGCCCTGGCTGCTGGGGACACCCTTCGCCTGCACCCCGTGATGGAGGCAAGGAAGGGATCCCAGGGACCCCATCATCACGGAGGGCAACACAGGTCCTGCCACCGGCACCGTGCCTGGGCTAATTAGTCTGAGCTAATTAGCTGAAAGCTTGTGGCTCGCTGCTTGTGGGCTGGGACCACTTGCAGCCAGTGTCCCCCAGGACGTGGAACCGCATGGCAGCAAAGGGATGGATGCGCTGGAAATATTGGAGGATTTTGCCTCAAATTTGAGTTCTGCAGCTCCGTGGCATGGCTGGTGCCCAGGGCCCTGCAGGCAACAGCAAAATTATAGATAACTCTTTTTTTTCCGTCCCCTCCCAAAAGCAGCGCTTCCTGATTCCCAAGCGGGCAAAAGGAAAAGAGCTCTGGTCAAAATGCAGTTTCTAAGAGACAAATGAGAAAGCACAAGGGCATCGGGAAGTGGAGGAATTCCCATTTCTGCTGGCCATGTAACTTTAAACCTGCAAAAAATGAGATTTTGTGGGCTTTTTATGTCCTTCCATCTAGGTGGGAAACCGGGAACGATCGGCCCATTGCTGCAGGAGGATAATTTAGTGAAAACCAATATGTGTATTTTTTATTTGTAATTGAAAACAAAGACCTTAGACATACTTATAGCGGTCTTGGGCATTTTTTTTTCCTATTTTTTTAAACAGCAATAAATTTTGCCTCGGAATGGCCTGCCAGAAGCACACTGCCTCTCTGGAGTGCTCAGACTGGGGACAACTGGTCCGTAAAAAATAGCTGGCCATCGGAAGTATATAAATATGCGTTAATCGTGTTATACCCATCCGAGCGGCGTGTGCCTTCTCGGCACGGCGCTGCCGTTGCCTGGGTTAGTGGGGTGCTCTCCCAGAGCAGCAGACGGGGGGGTGGGGGGTGTTCTTTCCCCTCCCCAGGCTGTCGTGGCGCAGTGTCCCCAGCCTGGCAGCCTCGTGCAGCTTTAAGAGGAAATTTTCCTTATTTATTGGAGCGCCCAAGGATCCCAGTTACCAGAGGTATAAAATTTGTCACCGGTGCCTCTACTCTGGCTGCAGAAGAGCGTAATTTGTGTTTCCCTGTGTGCTCAGGCAGCAAGTCAGGTCATAAAACACGAGATGCATGGTGAAGGGAGAGCGTATTTAAAAGGCTGATTCTGCTGAAAGGTGTAATAATCTGCTGGATTACTTGCCGGGGTAGCTGCAGGAAAATTTACTGCCTTGGAAAGAGATTATCAACAGCCGCTGCTGCCAGCAGATTTCTTCCTTTTCTTTTCTAAGAGGAAGGAAGCTTTTCATTGAATTCCTGCTGCTCGCGCCCGCGAGCGATGCTCCCCCTCCTGCAGCCAAACCGCCCTATCAGTCCTCGCAACTTGGAGGGGGAAAAAAATAATCCATTATCTCCCCTCTCAGGTGTGAGAGGGCAATTCGAGGCTGTATTTGAATTATGCTGGTGCTGAGCTGGCGGAGGAGGGTCGAGTCTTGCTCCAAAGGCATAAAGAGAAGAGAAGGCTTGTTCCCGGGCAGCCCCTGCCTCCCTCCCTGGTCCAGAGCCCAGGAGCATCTCACCAAGCCCCAGATGCAGGAACAGGCTTTGCACGGGTGGTACCGGAGCTACCTCTGCCAGCAGCCCAGCAGAGACCCCGACCCTGAGCATCCCCTCCTGTGAGCAGGGACAAAACCTGAGCATCTGCAGAGCATCCCCGGCAGAGCCGAGCTGGTCCCTGGCAGAGAACGGAGCCGGAGCAGCTTCCCGGGGCCACTCATGCTCCACATTTGCAAGTCCTTCTGCAGTGCCCCCAACCATACACTGGAGGGACCGGATCGGGGCTCGGTGGGGGCGTGTGGGGGGGTTGGTTTTGTTTGATTTCATTCCCCTGGAAGGGAGGAGGGCGGTGGCGGGCCGGGGCAGCTAACCCCTTTAATTGTGTGCAATGAAGGCTGACAGTGCCGAGGCGCAGCCTTTAAAAGGGGTACTGAACCTTTAATTCCTGAATAAATCATCTCCAGTCTGTTGCTCCTTCATCTGCAAGCTGTTTGAGCGCGGGTACATATTCACTGCTGGGAAGGGTCATTTGGAGATCAGAGCCCTCGATTGACCCGGGTCACAGGCAAGACACCTGCCACAGGCTGTCCCTGCGCCCCCGGGGCTGCCGGGATTCGGGAATCAAAGGGACACCGGGGAGCGAGCAGCGAGAAGAGGATTTCTAATTGCTGCTGTGCAGACGTGCTTCATTCCAGAGGGATGGAGAGGGCTGTGTGAGCCTACTGCAGCCCTGCCCTTGCCTTACACAGCTCAAATCCAGCATCCCACCAAGGCTGGGTGTGCATCAGCTCATGCTTTCTGTAGGGTTTTTGGGCATTTGTGTAGCTTTTGTGTTTCTTACCTGGTTTAACCCCAGCAGCGGGTTCCGCTGCTTTTTCACTAATGGCTGTTCAAAATACATCTTTGCTTGATGCAAATGAAATATTGCTCCTGGGAACAGGAGGTTGGTTTTGCTTCAGGTCCCCCTCCTGCAGTTGAGGGCTGCAGGCAGCACCATCATGCTGTTGTTCTGTCTCCTGGTGAGCTCTGGAGGTAGCAGATGTCCCCATGGACTGTGGGATGTCCGATGGTCACTGCTGCAGCTGTGGACAATGATGCCAACAGCAAGCAGGAGTCCCAGGGAGGCTGTGGCTTTGTGCCTTGGCCAAGGGGCACTGCCTTGGGTAAGAGCATGGGTGGACCTGAGTGGTGCTGGCTGTGGTGGGTCCTTGGCAAACATCAATGGGGACTTCAGCTGCTCCACATTTTTGGGGTGATCATAGCCCCACAGCAGAGAAGGGTGAGGAGGGACTGTCTCCAAATCCCCTGGATGGTAATAGAGGCCAAGCAGACTCTTCCTCCAGCACTGCTGCTCCCAAGCAGGGAAGGAGCTTCACCCTTATTAACTCTGGTTTCTGCTTTTCATAATCATATGCTGTTATGTGCATTCACCGGGAGCCCTTTGGCCTTAACGACCCTGCTGGAATAACCATGCAAAGAAAAAACCTTCAGGGCCTTGAGCTGCCCGTAATTGCAACCCCCAGCCATAAACATGAGCACGATGGCGATGCAAATGCCAGGCGGCGGAGGGGAGCGGGTCTGGTTCTGCGTGGGAGCAGGAGTGGGAGCAGGGGGCTGCAACTGCCCTCCGGTGTTGGTGGGGGAATGGCCTTTTTCTCACCTTCCTGACAGGCTTGGGACTTGGGGCGCACAGAGGTTTGGATAGGTGGACAAAGCAGCCGTGGTTTCCTTAATGGCCCTGCTTCTTACGGGGGTTAGTGGTTAATAACTGGGTGTCGGGTGACTTGTGAAAGCAGCCACTCCATTAGAAATGCTAATGGGCTTCTCCCCTTTCAGTGTTCCACATCCCCCGGATCTTGATGCTAAATAGGTTGGGAAGCCAAACTCAAAAATCCCTGGCTCCTGGCCCTCCCTGGAGCCCTCATTTCTGCCTCCCTCCTACTTTGCAGCCCATACCCTTCCCAGGACGAAGCAGTCAGACTCTGCGGCCAGCAAGGGGGCCCTTCAGGAAGGGTCTCGGACCTCGTGGGGAGCAGCACTGGATGGTGGCACCACCAACCCATTGCATCTCCCATCTCCCCTGAGCCTCTTCTGCAGCCTGGCCCATCTGAATCCCAGCCCAGGGATCCCATCACCCGTGGTCTGGTGGTGGGAGAGCTTGGAGGTCCTTTGAGTTGGCTGGAGACCTTCCAGTGGTGGTCCTGAGCTGTTGGCTGGGTGAGATGCTGCTCGAGGGCAGAAGGATACACTCCTGCGCAGGGATGCTCCAGCTGGGAGCAAGCCTGGGCAAACCTCCGGGATGTTTCATGTATCAAGCTGTAATTAGGAGCAAAGGGCAGAGGGGTGCAAAGGAGCATTAATAAATTATCTTCCTTGTTGTTAATTGACGTGTCTCAGAGTCAGCCGATCGTTGAGCCGAGGGCTTGGCTCCCCTTCCAGGCGCATCACAGGCTCGTTACTGCCATCATTAGCATATTCAGGTTTCCCTGCTTAAAGCCAATTAGCTCCTGGCAGGCCTGATTGGGAAGCCGTGGCCTCATTTGCACGTTTTTGAATCGGTGAAAGAATCAAAAATAATGGGGGCAGGCCTGGGATGGAAAGCGCCTGGGGGGCTCTGCCTGCTGGGGAGGTGCTGGCAGGACCCGCTGCCTCCTCCAAAGGGGCAGCGGAGAAGGAGAGGGGGAAGATCACAGTAATTAGGAATAAAAAGGAACATGGCCTAATTTGCTCCCGGGCGGCTTGATGGCGAGTGCAAGATGCCTTGCACTGAGGTTCAACAGATGCCCTGGTGCTTCCTCTAGGAAGAGGAGGTGATGGAGGGGACTGGGGTGGGGGGTGAGCACGGCTGCCCACGCGTGCCCCCCACCCCACTTTGGGGATGGAGAGGGGGTGTGTGTGTCCAATATGCCCCCTGGCAGCCAGGGTCTCCTTGGCAGGGCTGGGAGTAGGGACACAAGGCTGGATCTGTCCCTCCTGACATCCCACCCCCATCGCTGGTTTCTCGCGCCTTGCTTCCCAGCAAAGGTGCTGCTGTTTTAGCTGCCTTGAAGGAAAAGGCTGTGATCTTAAAAGTCTGCATAACTGGTTCCAGTTTAACAACTTCATAGCTGCTGTGCGGCCACAAAGGCAGCCTTGTCCCGCCGGGTGAGATAAGCCTGTTGGGGCGATTCATATGCAGATCCGGGTGGTACCGGGTGTCTGCTGGGAGAGGATAAATCTGTCCCAAGCCTTGTCCCCCTCTCCTGGTTCCAAACTGTTTTACATTTATACAAAAAAGGTTCTGTCCCCCATTGAGCCCGGTGCCGGGCAGCCTGTCACCCTGCCTTTGAGAGAGGAGGTCCCCTGGAACCGCGGCTGGACCCCACTGGGTGCCCCCTGCCCAGACAAGGCTGGGCTGGGGCGGGCGAGCGGAGCCGTCACCGGCGCTAAGCTGGGCTGTCCCAGCCGGTTTTGTCCCCCACGTCATCCCATCGCCCATCTTACTGCCTTGAAAGAGTCACTTTCTTTGGCCCTGCAGAAAGCTCTCAACCATATCCCCTCCGGCAGAAATCCCCTCGCCTTTCACTTGCTTTTGTCGATGGCTTTTTTTTGTCAGTGCTTGATTTTTTTTAATAATAATGGAGAGGGGCTTTTTCCCCCCCCTTTTTCTCTTTGGTGATAACATAGAACCTGCAAGCCCTGATCCAGACTGCACCCATCACTCACGTCTGCAGTTTATCTGGGGTTTCAGGGCCTCCCTTCATGTTCCTGGCACAGGTTGGACCTGTGTCCATGCTAAAGATACTGCCTGGCATTTTTGAGAGGGAATGAATTGTGGGCAGAACCTGCCTCACTGTGTGAGCAGCCAGCATGGGTGCTAACACAAGGATGCTCTCAGGCTGGAGACTTATTTATCAGCGAGGTTGTTCTCCGACAGGCCCATCCATTACTTCATGCTCTCAGCTGGGTACTGGGAGGAGTTCTCCTTCATCTGCAACAAAATCATCCTGGAGTCAGGGAATCATGAACCAATTAACCCTGGAAAGTTATGTCAGCCCAGTTTTTTTGAAGTCTGCTTTGATTACCTGCCTGCCATGGCTGTTAATCTGTATTTAATACAGCTTTCTGCGTTTTTATCAGGGCTGTAAGTTATTGCACCTTGCTACCTCAACAGAGGAGGTAATTAAACTAAACGAGGGCCCCTGGGAGCACAGCCCTAATCTGCAATTTCCCATTGACTCTAATAGAGGGAACATCCCGGAGAGGTCTAGCAACCCTTGGAAATGCAGCTCGGCTGAGAGCAATTAGGGGATGTTACAGACGTGAGTTTGTCGGCTCAGCCCCTCCGTGACTGGTATCAGCAGCCCCGGGTCATGGCTGGTCGCAGAGTGTGGAGTACGGGGTGGTACAGCAGCCATCCCACAGCCCCCCAGCAAATGGGTACCACGGCTCAGAGGGTGAGAGGAGGATGGGGATGGGTGACCGGGGTGGGGGGAAAGGAGGACTTGGTAAAACAATGAGCAAAATGGCTCTCAGGAGGTTCTGAAGTAGACGGTGGTATTTTCCATCTCTCTTCATGATTTTGCCATTCTTCTTTAAGCATTAACAGCTTCACGTGTTGAGTATTTCTACATAGGAAATCCCATTCGTGATGCCTGTCAAATGCCAGTTGTTTTACTGTCTAATTTATCAGCTTAATAGAAAGGTAAAAGAGTTTTATTTCTCCTCCTGGGCACACAGTCACCTCTTGAAATACAAATTCTTTCCAAGGCAGTGGAGGTGCTCCCTCATTGCAGTGTTGCCTACTTGGAGGCAATGCTTAGCATTCCCGAGGCGTTTTCTTAAGGTCAATAAGAATTAACTGTAAATTTAATTAAAGTTTCCAATGCTTGCGCTAAAGCGGAGCATAACAGAAGCCTGGTCTGCTCTTCGCCAGTTTAAGCCAGATCTGGAGGGAGACAGGGGTTATCAATAATTAACTGGGGTAATATAGGGGAAAGTATTAGGGAGTTAATGAAAATGTGAAATAGCGTAATTATCTTGCAAGTAGCTGGGAGTGATTGAGCTGCTGAGGAAGAGGAGGTGTTGCACAATTTGCTTGGAGGCTGCCCTTCCTGAGGTGGTCCTGGGATGACATGACGTTGGGACCCAGGTCCACCATCGCCACCCTGACCCCCAGCGGTTGGTGACTCCACATTAACCGAGTGTGAGATCAAGGGTTTAAAGCCAAGGCAGCGGCGTCCAGCCCACGGAGGGTCTTGTTCCTTTTGATCTTATTGGAAAGAAAGCTGTTGATGTGTTGGAGCCTGTCCCAGGGTCTGTCTCAGTAGATCTTATGGCTCTGGTGGACCACCCTTGGGGGGTTGTGCGTGGGATGTCACTGCCCCATTGCCGTCCCCAGTAGGGGACCAAGTACATGGCCATGCTGGCAGGGGAAGGTCTCTGTGCCCCATCGCTCCAGCAGCACCTGTGCAAACAGAGTTGGGAATCCCTGTCCCGACATGGGCTTTTATTAAAAATTGTATTTTAATTAAATTTTAATTAAGCCTAGGATGGTGTGGTTGGCTTTAATTAAAGTTGGTGCCATTCCTGTGTGCTGAGATGCCCTTGGTCAGCAGGATGAGAGTGGAGAAGGTGCTGGCACTGCTGGGTGAGGGTCTCCTGGGCTGCCTGTGGTAAGTGGGGTCCTGGGGGTCCCTTTGCCCCACAGACCCCTTAGGGATAGCCTTGGCACCGTGGGGTTCAGCCTGGCCCTTGCCGTCCTTCCACAAAAAGGAAGAGGGGGCGCAAAATAGCTTTTATTAAAATGTTTTAGCAAAATGTTTGCTGGGGGCATCCAGACTCATGCCGTTATTTGTGGTCACTGTGTCATTGCTCCCGGAGAGCACCGCTGCTGCAGGGGTAGCTCACGGGTTTCCTCTCTGGTTTTTGTCCTCGGCAACATGAGGATGGCGTCTGCAGCAAACTCAAACCATCGGGTTTTCCGAAAGCTGAGCACAACCATGAATTCCTGAGCTTGAGTCAACTCGGTGCCAGTTTGGGGAACACAGGCTGAGAAAAGCAGTGTTTCTGTTTAACGTGGGCTCTCCAGGCTCCCAGATCACGTCATCCTGAGTGTCCGCTGTTGGATAATAAACATTTTATTGCCCATTAAGGAGAGGAACTGTGTTAGGTCTTCAGGCCGTGTTTGCTGAGAGAGGGTTTGGGACGAGTGAGCAGCACGAGGAAGGAGCCGTTTTGCTGTGCAGGAATCCCGGTGGCATCCGGGGAAGCGCTGCAGAAATGCCTCGACAAGTGGCCCAGAGAAGCTGCATGAAGCAGCCTGGCAAACCCTATGGCAGGTTTCTGGACGTAATTAGAATTAAACGTGCTTTGCTGGCTTGGCTTGGGGCGGAGGCGGGTGCAGCAGGTTGGAGGTGTGCTAACAGCAGCGTTAAGAGATGCACAGATGGTTTTTCCTTGGCTCCAGGCAAGAACGGCGGGGAAGGAATGGGGTGTGGGGTGCAAGAGCCTGATCCTGGTTTGGGAAGGATTCCCAGCGGGAACCCCAGCCGTCAGCCCCTCTGGTGATCGTGGTTATTTGAGGCGGGGGGAAAGATACTGAAAAGTTTGGGGAAAGCACCCAGTGCTGCCTCCAGGATGCAGATTCTCCACGAAGGGCATCAGGCTGCCAGGTGGGGACGCCAGGGACAAGAAGTGGCTTTGAAAATGCTGGCACTGTCCGGAAAAAAACCCAAACAAAACAGGGGGTTTGCGGGGAGAAGACACAAGTGGCTTTTGCCTCTTGTTTGGGGGAGGGAGTTGTGTGGAGCCCAGCATTGCTTGCAAATGCTTTTAATAAAGTGTTCTTTCCTACGTCCAGGGGAAAAAAAAACCCAAAACCTCAAGCCTTTTCCCATTACATAAAGAACAGATGCTGCTGGGCAGAGCCCTGGCTTCCCCACAGCACCGTCCTGGCTGCTGCGTGGCCCGTCCCCTCTTGCTGTGGGGACCCCACTCCCCCAGGCAGTGGGATGGAGATCTCTGAAACACCCCGTCCTGCCCCAAAGTGCTGCTGCCAAGAGCTGGCCCTGCTGTGGGACCCAGCCGCAGCCTGGTGGGAAGGTCCATCCTCATCCTCTTGCTCTGCCAGCATTCCCGCAGGGATCCCCAAAGCAGGGTTTTGGAGCTCCCCCTGCCCTTGCGTGGGTCGGCTTGGCTTCAGACAAGCAAAGTTAAAAAAACTTCTCCTGCCCGGGTGAGGGAGGAGAGACAGGAGAGACCAGGCAGGGGAAGCTCCTGTCCCTCCCAGCGATCCCCAGAGCAACCCCAGGGGTGCAGGGGAGACCTCAGGGAGAACATCAACTTTTAAAAACAGAATTCTTCCAAGTTCAGGCGAAATGGAAAGTCCTTGTAGGAAGGAGTCTGTCCAGTCCCAACTTCTCTCCTTTCAGTTACGGGAAACGCCTTGGTTAGATTTATTTTATCCCTTGTCACAGTCAATACTCAGGTATTGGTACTTTTTCCAAGAGACTTCTTGATCTCTGGAGCTCATACTGGCATGTCTCTGGGTGTGGAGCAGCTCGAGTTGAATCCCCATGTGTTTGCTGACTGATACAAGTGATTTTGTGTCGGGATGGTGGATGTTTGTTGGCTGGCTGGATGTAGGCACCTACACAGCAGCTGCTGCTACACGTCATTGCTTGGTGCCTCAGTTTCCCCTTGTAAACCAGTGCTTGCCTGCTGGGTTAAGTGCTCTGCCAGCTGCTAAGGGAAGTCCTAGGTGGGAGCAAAGGAAATGCTTGTTCTGTACATGTATTTCTGTGCGCACACAGGCATGTAGCTTTTCTTCCAGGAGAGCTATGGAAGTGGTTTGGTCATTTCCCAAAGTATTAAGCAAACTTCTGGAAGCCTTGCATCCCCTCCCTGCGGGAAAGCAGCCTCCTGCTTGGGACAGACCCAGTGCAAAGAGGTGGGGTGGGCAACAGGGCTGAGCCCCTGGCACTGGAGCAGAACACTGCTGCGCTCCGAGCAGGATCAGCTTCCAGCCCAGAGCTTTGAGCAAGAGGCACCTCTGGTTTATGCGGCTGGGGAGGGGGAGCGTGCATGTCACCCTGAGCATGATGGAGGGAATGGGGACCACAGCTTGTGACAGCACGGAGGAAATGAAGCTGTTTCAATCCCAGATGAGTCCCATGAAGAGCGAGTTCCACATGGGGTCCGTCAGTGAGGGCTCCTGTGTGGGGCGCCGTGGGAGTGAGCTGGTGGGATGTGGCTGGGAGGCAGCAGCAAGAGCTGATGGTCTCCTGGCACACCTGCACTGCCTGCCACCAAGGGAAACCGTGGGGAGCAGCATTGCATGGCAGGGAGACACGCTGGTGCTGTGCCTGCGGGGACCTGTGGGCTGCCTCTCAGCCAGCCCCACAGTCTCAGCTCAGGGGATTCCATCGTTGGGGAAACCAAGTCTCCTCTTGACCAGGCTGGCCTGAGGGGACGTGTCCACCCCCAAGAAGAAGGGGGACTTGAAGGGCTCTGGGGGACATGAGGGGTTCTGGGGCAGGTGCCTGTGCTGGTGGCAGGGGGGACCCATTCTGCAGCCCTTGGCTCTCCTCATAGGGTGACATGCCCGGGTAATTTCTCCGGCAATTAATGCCTCATTAAAGTGCACAAGGGAACAATCAGGGCAGTGAATTTTACACAGCACAATGGCTGGGCCCTGAGAGGTTTTCTGCCTTTTTTTTTTTTTTTCAAAAAAAAAAGGAAACTGTCTTTTTCTGGCTTTAACTGTTTGCTGTCTGGAGGCAGAGGAGGTAGGAATCTCCTTGGTGGGCATCTCCATCCCCAGGCACTGCTTGGGCTCAGCCCCAGTGGGTGCACAACCCCATGATGAGATTGACCTCTTTCCTCTTCCCAGCCCTGTGTGGCCAGTGGACGCATCTAGGACAGGTACTGGGTCTAGAGGCTGGGATGAAAACCAGCCCTGTCCAAAAACGATCATGTCAAGATGCCATCACTGAAATTCCCTGGAGGGAGGATGGGGGGGCGGGTAGGAGGGATTTCCAGGGCTGGGAAGGCAGCCATGGGGTTCGATAGCCTGCAAGTGCTTTCTGGACAGTGTTGCTGGTGGGGCAGTGACAGGGAGCCCTTCTTGAGGGACAGACTCTGGGGGGGACGAAGGGGAGGCTGAGAATGAGGTGAGCAAAAAGGAGAGACCTGGGCAGGGCGGCTCCTAGGAGGTCTTTTGAAGATGAGAAGGTGACCAGTGAGGTGTGACAAGGCAGTCTCTGGGCATTTCTGGCTGGGTTGTGGGGTTTGCTCCCCCTCGTCCCCATTGCGGCATCAGGTCGGAGCAGCCGTGCCTTGAGTCTGACTGTGTCCCTTTCTCTCCCCAGGAGCCTGATGCCACGGACGCTGGAGGGGCAGATCACGATGGAGAAGACCCCCAGCTACTTCGTCACCAAGGAGGCTCCTCGGCGCATCTACAACATGTCTCGGGACACAAAGCTGATCGTGGTGGTGCGCAACCCCGTCACCCGTGCCATCTCGGACTACACGCAGACGCTCTCCAAAAACCCCACCATCCCCAGCTTCCAGGCCCTGGCCTTCAAAAACATCAGCACGGGACTGATCGACACGAGCTGGAGCGCCGTAAGGATCGGGATCTACGCCAAGCACCTGGACAACTGGCTGCAGTACTTCCCCCTCTCCAAATNTTTTTTTCAAAAAAAAAAGGAAACTGTCTTTTTCTGGCTTTAACTGTTTGCTGTCTGGAGGCAGAGGAGGTAGGAATCTCCTTGGTGGGCATCTCCATCCCCAGGCACTGCTTGGGCTCAGCCCCAGTGGGTGCACAACCCCATGATGAGATTGACCTCTTTCCTCTTCCCAGCCCTGTGTGGCCAGTGGACGCATCTAGGACAGGTACTGGGTCTAGAGGCTGGGATGAAAACCAGCCCTGTCCAAAAACGATCATGTCAAGATGCCATCNTCTCCAAATTCCTCTTCGTCAGCGGGGAGAGGCTCGTCAGCGACCCGGCTGGGGAAATGGGCCGTGTCCAGGACTTTCTGGGTCTCAAGAGGGTGGTGACGGACAAACATTTCTATTTTAATGAGACCAAGGGCTTTCCCTGCCTGAAGAAGCCGGAGGGTGGCAGCAAGCCCCGCTGCCTGGGGAAATCCAAGGGGCGGCCGCACCCCAAAATCGACGTGCAGGTGGTCCAGCGCCTGCGGGAGTTTTACAGACCCTTCAACATGAAGTTTTATCAGATGACAGGGCAGGATTTTGGGTGGGACTGAGCCATCCACAGAGCACGCCGTCGTGCTGGGACCTGGTCTGCCCAGTAGCGTGCGGGGCCAGGACTGTGGTCCAGGGATGCCCATGGCTGCCGTGGTCCGGAGATGCCCGTGGCCTCCCCACCAGCAACCTCCTCCCTTTGTTCTAATTTATATTAGACCTTTTCCAGCGAGAAACGGACCCTTCTGGAGTAGAGAGAAATATTTAAGAAATAAAACCACAGATGACCCCTCTCCCCTCCCCGACCAGATTAAATATTCTTCCATATAAATTTTGCTAATCTATATTAACTGTGACCGTTCCCGGTGGGGAGGGGGAGTGTGTGAGTGGGTGTAGGGGGGGGTGTGTGTGTGTGCATGGGGGCGGCAGCTCTGCCATTCACAATAAAAGCTTCGGAAACCAGTTGGCCACTGGGACGTGCAGCCAGGGGGTGTTTGCTAAAGCAAATTCTGGTGCTGAGCACAGGCAGCGGCTGCCGTCGGGTGGTGGATGAGGCCGGCCGAGCGGCAGACCCCAAGCGCGGGCTGAGTTTTGCAGATAGAAAATACTCTGCAGGAATTTCCTAGTTAAGAAGAACAATTAACGGCGGTAGTTTTGAATAAATGCCAGGTCCAGGGTTAGGGAGAGGGAGTTGCGGACCGCATACCTTTTTATGTTCTTTGAGTAACCCAGATGATGAAGCGGGGCATTTCTAGCCCTTAGGATGAAAATCCCCGCTCCCCCTGAACTCACCCAAGCAGAGCAAACAAAAGCCCCAAACTCTGACCTTTCAGTTCAATAATCTCAATAGATTTTTCAAATCTGCAGCCATAGAGGGACATCATGGGAGGCTGCAGAAATTAGTTTAATCTGAATTAACTAGTTTTCCCTTAATTAAAGATGGGGAAAACATTTAATTAACCTCTAATATCTTATTAGTGACTTGTATTTGTCTCTTTAATGAGCTAATTATGTGTTTTCAAGGGCCCTCAGGCCCTGCATTGTTTGCAAATATGCTTTGGCTGTGGTTTCTTCCATCCTGCTGCATCCCAAAGCTGACTGTCCCACCAGGCGCGTCCTGCCAGGCCTGCCATCGCCTCCCCTCCTCGCTGCTGCTGTAGCAGGGTGATGGAGGTGGCAGGTACCGCTTCTCCTGGGATGCACAACAGGTGCTGGCCCCTTTCTTCCCCGCTCTGGGGTGATTTTACACCAGCATATTGTGCTTTGCCCCACACAGCTCTCCCCGCTCCCGTGTCCCGGCCACTGGTACCTCCTTTGTGCCCCTTGGAGGTGACACGGATTTTCTGTACCGATGCCCTGGGCTGTAGCTGAGGTTCAGCATGTTTGCCCCGTTCAGCCCCAGGGTGGGTCTGGTCACTGAGGGGACAAGTGACGTGTGTGGGAACGGGTTTAAGGTGCTGTCGGAGTTCAATGAACAGTTGAACTGTTTCTGTGCGGGGAGAGGGCATCGTTGGTGTCCATGTGTGAGTGGTGCAGGGATGGACGCAGATGCCACCGCTGTGGTGCCAGAGCCTGGGGGCTTTATGGCTGCTATTAAACTGGGATATCCTAAAAGAATAGTAAGAAGAGATGAAATCTGGCCTAGTTTTCTGCTGGTTGAAATCCCAGAGCCCTCCGAGAGTTGCGGCCGTCGCTGGGGGGGACTCAGCACCCCATGCCCAGTGCGGGGTCCCCCTGGGACTGCAAGTGCCCCGGCCACCGACCCGCTGGGGTGGGATGTCGGAGCGGCTGGAGCCTGTTGTCAGCCTGGCTGGCAGCTCCGCATGATGGACTGCGCTCTGCTTGTTTAGGTTTTGTTTCCAGCCACGACATTCGACCAAATTATTCTCCACGAAGGGCTTTAAAGTTTCCCAAGTGCCTGTGAAAGCCTGGAAACGCTGATAGTGATCCTATTTCTCAGCTGAGTGACTGCATTCAGCCCCAGCCGTATTGATATGCAAAACGTTAAGGGTCCCGGCTCTAAAGATGGTTTCTGTCTGCCCTGTGAAAGGGAGCCATACTTTTTTAAAGCCCGGGCCTTTCTAAAGCCGCACAATACCATATAGACTATGCCATTTAAAGCATCTGAAGCGACCCAAAATGTATTGAAAGCTTGCTTTGCAGACTCATTAAGACTACTCAATAGGTTCTGGCAAAGACCGTGCCAGGGCTGACCGCACGGATTAAGACTTTTGAAGTGTTACACAAACCCCCTGCTTAAACTAATTGCTGCCCCGCAGCTCATGAGGTCAAGTATTTGTATTCATTGCCTCCGAGAGGAGCCACTTATGGGTCTGTCCAGGTGAAGTCTGCACTTCATTAGATCAAGACAATAAAAGCGGCTTTGGGTTGGAAGGGGGAAGGTGCCCGGGATGAAGTCTCCCAGCACAAGCACAGGCTTATGTCCACCACAAGCACAGGCTTATGTCCACCACAGCAGCGTTTTGGGTCGTTTCTGTTGCTTTCGAGAGCCCCAGCAGAGTGATGCGCGTCCAACCAGAGCTGCTCGGAGCAGGATGGCAGCCGGGGCCAGGGGCTCTGCCAGGATCTGCATCGAGGTGCTCCCCGGTCACCTGCGGCACAAGGGGCGCAGTGCCCACATCCCACTCGTGCTGTCCTGGGGTGTGGGTCCACCGGTGCCGTGGGGATTTCTGCTGCAGAAGCAAGCCTGTGTGGAAGGGAAGGGCTGGGGTGTGGGACGGGTGGGCATCGCTGGAGCAGTGATTGCTTGAAATTCAGGGTGCTCACCAAGCAGTTCTCCACCGTGATGTTTGTTTCATTCCCCAGGGCTGGGTGGGTTCCCGGGTTGGGTGGGTTCCCTTCACTGGCTGGATGCGGATCCCATCACGTGCTAGTGCAACATGTGTTTCTCCTGTCTATCCAGAGGGGAAACCGCCTTTGTCATCACTGCCTCATCCCCTAATTAAAAAAGGAGATTTAAGAAAAATCAGCTGATTTTCTGAAGGTGTCAGCTCGCACCTTGGCAGAGGCTCTTGTGCCGCATCAGAGACCAAGAGCAGAGGACTACTGAAGAAACTTTGCCCCTTTATTGTAGGTGCTTTGGTGGAGCTTATTTTGGAGCTCTTTCCTTGGTAATAGGCAGTGGGCGCTTAGCAAAATCTAAGCTCAAACCTCCTTTGTGGTGTCTTTTGTAATCATCGGTATCAGCCTGTGGACCCTGATTTTGGGGCTGCTGCTGCTGGGCTCAGGCAGGGGCAGAGGGGGGGGAGAGGGGGTGTCTCACCTGGCGGGGACCCCACGATGCTGCCCGGGAAGCAGCAATGCCGGGGACCACCGGGCAGTGGGCTTCTGACTGCTCACCCCGGTGCACTGCGGTCCCTGCGCAGGAGGTGCTGTGCAGACAGGAATTATTCAGAAATGCCCCCAGAAAACTGCGGCAGAGGCTCAGGGCCAGGCGTCATGCTGTATCTTTCTGCACAAGACCTCTGGAAATAAAATTATAAAAAGATGATCCCGAGCTGTGCTGATGTCGTCTGTGTGTCTGCTATTGCGCACCGCTGGGGCGGGCTGGGGAGGGGACACAGTCCCACATGGCTGCTTTTATGACTTTTTCCCTTTGTGGGAATCTCAGATTGCTAAAAATCCAGAAACGTGGAAGGTGATATTTTGCCCCAGGACAGTAGGTGCTGAAAGAACGTCCTTGAAAACTCAGGCGAGGACCCAATGTCTATCTGCTCCCCAGCACGCTGCTGGCACTTCCTTGGGGAAGTGTTTCTACGTGAGGTCCCAAGAGCGTTGGGGCGGTGGCGTGGGCACGTCTGCTTGCTCAGAGGACCATGGCAAGATCCCCTGCGCTGCCAGAGCTGTGGAATTGCCTTTGGGGCACCAGGTTAAATGGGGGAAGTGCCAGAACAGGAGGGTGATGGACATGCAGCTTTGCTGCCAAGTGTGAAATGCAGTTTTCGTCCTGGTCTCAGTTAAACAAAGTTTCCATTTCTAGCCTCATTTTTGTTTGGAAAATCCAGCAATCCAAAGCGTTGCGGTTCCTGTGCCCTGGGCCTCCCCCTCCATCCCAACTGCTGTATAAGCCAGGAAGAGCTTTCCAAAATGTTTATTTACTCCTTTTTCTTTTATATCAAATTTAGGAGGACAGAAGGGAAAGAACAAAAATGGGAGGGAAAAAAAAAAAAGAGGTAGCTCTAAAAGAAAGAAATTAAAACTTCTCTGCCTTTGTGTAGGTCTGGAGATGCAGGAGAGCAGCAGGGCTAATTCACAATTACACTTTTCATCCTGACAGGCACTTGGAACATTTTATAACCTGTAACGAGGAAAGCCACGCTTTTCCCTGAAAAGGCCCCATCCCTCCCCACACCACAGCTTCCAGGTGGGGCTCGTGCTGCCGGGGCTGTGGGCCACCTGTGGGCTATAAATGCTGGGAGGGTGGGGGCTGCACCTTTCCTGTAGGAGCTGCCCCAGCTGTGGGGGGTACAGAGAGCTGTCCTGGCTGTGGGAGCAGGAGCTGGCTGGTAAGGGGGGGGCTGCTGCCAGGGAGGTTGGGCATCCTTTGTGCTGCTTGTGGGGTTGTAGGTGCAGTGGGGAGTTTGGGGACAGGGCAGCCCGGTGGTGCACAGCAGTGCCCAGGGAGTGTCTGTGGGTACTGGTGCATCCTGAAATTTCCAGTGTTTGTGCTTGGGGTCTCCAAGAGGAGCTTTGTCTGTTCCGTGGTCCCACCCTGCATCTCCCTGGGCATTTGAGTGCTTGCCCCTAAGGCTTCTTTGGTGCACAATGGGGGCCTGGTGGCTTCATGCGAGAGGATGTGCTGTCCCTGCAGGACACAGTCATACTTCCTGGTGAAATGAGCTTCAGTGCAGAGAGCATCGCCTGCAAACCTCTGCCTTGTCCCATGCTTGAGGATGTTTGGGGCCTTGGTGCTTCTTGCCGCAGGGTGCACTGTGGTGGCCTCCCTTCCTGGCCGTGCGTGTCCCCTCACAGTGCCCTGCCTCCCCATGAAGCCACCCAGCACCACACATGGCCCTTGAGCAACATCTGGGGCTGCCAACTCTGCTGGTTTCTGGTCTAGTTTCAATCTTGACATGACCTTAATACACAGCATAATCTCATGCCATATTCCCCAATAGACAAGAAAATGCCCATGTTGAGAGAGAGGCCACTGTAATTGTAACCAGGTGCCCAGTGGTGGCTTCCAAGTCATGTAGAGCGTGGACTGGATCCCACATGTGGGTACAAATAAGCACCATCAGGTGTAGGCAGCTCCAGGGTACACGAATGTAAGGAAGAAAGCAGAGGACACAGTGCTAGTGTCTAATCCTGGAGTGAACTGGGCTGTCTTGGTTTATCTGTGCTCTGGTGTTGGGTGAGGTTATCACTGGTTTAACTGGAGTTGGGGTGAATTGAGCACAGCCCATGTGCTCAGCCCCTCTGGAAGCCTGTGAGCAGGCAGCGAGATGCTTTTAGGAAAATAGTAGTCACTTACTAAGATAATTAACCAAATTACTTATCTGTGAGCAACCTGCTGGAATTAGTGCGTGCCCAAACCAGGACAGGGTATGTCCCCACTGCAACTGGGGGTCCTGCTGCAGGTGAGGGCTGGATCCCCAGCCCTGGTCCCCACCCTGCCACCACCCAGGGTCTCCCCTGCTGCCTCTAAACCCTGTGGTTTACAAGAGCAGATATGAAGGACACGCAAGTGGTGTGGCTGCTGGGAGGAACCCAGCTCCACTAAGTTTATTTGCATTTCTTGGTACAAAAAAAGTATTCTTTGAGCCATTTTGAAAACGCAAGCTGCTCCTCCGTTAGGATTTTAAATCTTGCCTGCACATTTAAATGGATGTGGTTTCCAAAGGAGGAGAGGTGCCAGTCTCAGCCTCCTCCTGTGCAGGTTTAACTCAACAGCATCCTTTTCCCGCTCCGAGAGCTGAGATTATGGTCATGCGAGGGGGCTGGATCCTGTCTGGAGGCAGCGTGGTCCCACAGAGCCGCCCCGTCGCGCTGTGCACCCTCGCACAGGCTGAGCACTTCCCTCTGCTAATGCGAGAGCTCTGGTGGTTGGGTTTTTTTTCCTTTGATTAGAAACAGCAACATGTTGCCTTGCATAATTAATCAATTTATATCAATAGAAAGAGTAAATTGGTGTCTTTCTGGCAAGCTTTCCCTTGGCGGGAGGCGAGCCTCAGGCCATAATCGTGTACCCCCCATTGCTTCCCATGGGTGTGGGGTGGAGGGAGACATGTGGGACGGGGCACTGCCACCACTGCTCTTTCCCCGGGGGCTATGGACACATGAAGTGGACAGGAGGAGGAGTATGGCCAGGGCACAGAGCGATGCTGCAGCTCATTACATCAGGGCTCGTGTTAGAGGTGAGCGATGGTGCTAGAGGGTCTGATTGAGCCCCATTTCTCCAGATTTACCGTGGCTAGTGAGGGGTGGTGCAGACCATGGCCAGATGATGGAGCAGATGCTCCCAGTGCCTGGGCAGGAGCAGTCTGGCATGGCTTTACCCCAGTGCTGGCATCCACTCAGGCAGTTGCAGCCTTCAGCCATGCCCAAAAGTCAACAGGGAGAGAATTTTTCACTTTTTTTTCCTTTTGCTAAGAGTGGAAACTTCCATCTGACGGCAGGGGCTGATTGCTGGAGAGGCACCCTACGGCAGCTGCAGCACACTGCCGGCAGATGCCAGCGGGAAAGAAAGTGCGAGGGATGGAGGGCAGCAGGGGAGAGGCCGGGAAACTGGGAAACGCTTCTGGTGGGGATGGGAAAGGGGCTTGTGCAACAGCCAGCCTTTAATTAAGGGTCTTTAAAGCGTTTTCCCAGCTGGTTAACATTGCCTTGCCATATTGGAATGGTTTAGAAGCAATGTTCCTTGGGAATGACTCCCTTCCTGTCGGCCCTGTGTGTGAGTGATGGATCCCCACCCCACTGCCCCCAGTCCCCCACGCCTTCTGAAAAATGGGTCCGAGAAAAACTGGGCCATGTCTGGGTGGAGAAGATGGGGATCCCTCCACGGTCACAGAGGGGCAAGGCAGGGAAGCAGCCTGTTTCTCTGACACTGTTGCAGCACCCAAGTGTCTTTACCGTAGCTTCTGCAACACATGGAGTAGCTCATGGGGGAAGTGTGCTGGTGGCATCGCTGGGCACTGGAGAGGACAGCGTGATCCCTCACCCAGCACACAAATGCTGGATTGGGAGTGCCAGGTCCGGCTTTGGGGTAGATATTGGTGGCAGGAAGCAGCCCTGGGACTGTGGGGAAGTTTGGGGACAGGTACAGGACATCAAAGCTACACCTGAAGTGCAGGAGCTTCTGTCCAGCAAGGTGGGCACAGTGAAGGTACATGAATAGTGTCTCAATCAAAGTGGGCAAACCCTGCTACTCTGTGCTGTACCTGTGGCTGCACTGATGCTTTTTGTATTGCCTCTAGGGAAAAAAAATATCCACCACATAAAACTGTTGAAGTTGGAGACAGGTTGGTCTGGAGTGACCTTTGTGTGTGTGCCACTGAGCTGATGCTGTGGAGCTGCTTCACAGCCAGCTAAGGGTGGAAGCATCCTCTGAAGACACTTGCTCCCCCTTGGGTACTTGTTTGTGCCCAGCTGCTTTTGGTTCTGTGCTGCAGAGCTGTGCTTGCCATGGGACTTGCCTGCTTTTTCTGCTGATGGTGCTCAGATTCGCTCTGCACGTCTCCTGCTCCTCACACTTTGGTGCTGGGCAGGGCTGTGCTGCCTCCAGGTCCGTCTTCAGGTCTGCCTTCGCAGCAGGTTTTACATATGGTGATACCATCCACTCTGAAAGGCTTCTGCTCTGATCTTGCTCTAGTTGTGGTGGAAAGAAGGTACTGTGGGGGCTCTTTCTGCTGCAATTCTCATGCTGTTCCCCCCATGCTGTCCAGCCCCTCCTGCCTGCAGCCACAGGGTGCCGGGGTACCACAGGGCAGGGGTGATGGGGACACCGAGGAGTCTGCTGGAGCCAATGGCTCTGTCTCATTTCTCCTACTACAATAAACTTGCAGAAATGAGCTTCAGAGTGTAAGCCCACTGCAGAGGTGTTTATACTGAAACCGTTCAGGGACTTGTTCTGCCTTTTTTAAGCTTCATCTGCTCACCCAAATCCTCCCAGCCCCTTTCCCTCCTCCATCCCACGCACCACCACGAAAATTGCCTGCACAAAATCCTCTTGGAGGTGGGAGCAGAGATGCCCACTGTCTACGAGGATGGTATGGGTGCATGCTGTGATGTGCCGTCCCCGCTCTGCCGGGAGATTTATTAGTGTAATGAAAGGGAGGAAAGTGCCCCATGAATCACCGTCTCACAGGGACGTTGGGATGCTCTGTAAATAATGCAGCCCATTTCAGCCGGGTGGTCTGCTCCAGTGGGCAAGGGTGGCTGATGGGGTGCCTCTCCTCTCCCATTAGGTTTAAGCTTCTGGCAGTGGGAGTTGGGGGTGCATCCTTCCTTGCCGTGGCGCAAGCTGCCCGCTGTTTGCAGATGGAGGTTATTCCCTCTGCTCCCCCGTGGGCTGGGCTTTCCCAGTGTTTCCAGGCTCAGCAGAAATTGGTGGGTGCCAAACGTTGCTGCGGAGCATGCTGTGTGAGGAGCTGCCTGTGTTTAAAAGGCAGTTTTGTGTGTTTCTCTGTAATCCTAAACCTTTCTCTAGAAATGAGTGTAAACTGACAGTTGTCCCCTGTCCGGGGTTTTTCTCCTCCTGCCAAGGTTTCAGCCACCAGCTGCATTTGCAGAGGAGGAGGTGATGCAAAGCCGGCTGTGAGTGGGTTGAGGGCGTTTTGTTCAAAGGCGAAAATCCCCCTTTTCCAGGAAAACACCCCCTGACTGCTGGAGCCAGCAGCGTCACTGCAGTCTGCTCTCCTGGTCACTACTTCAAAGTTGGGGCTGAGTGACGGTATGGCTGAGCACCATCCTCCTCTTCCTCCTCTTCTTCTGCACAGTCTGGCCTTGCCACAGTGTTCCCAGCTTGAGGCTCCCCACTCTGTCAACTGCAATGACATGGTTAGTGCTGGGGCTCCCTCTGCTTCCACAGCACTCTTTTATCTTTGGAAAAAATCATAATAAAAGCTAAAAGGTGACTTTAATAGTGTAATATTGGAGAGGGCTGGAAAGGAAGCATTGGGAGAAAAAGGTTCTTGTCTGGGGATGGGGCCATGGCACAGCTGGGGCTCCCAAGCACAGATCCACAGCTGCCACTCAGTGATGCAGAAGTGGGGAAAAAAACCATAAAATCAGCATTTTTCTGGGCTTGGCTGATGTGTCGTGCTCAGGCAGGGGGAAGACTTACCCCAAGGCTAGCATAGAAGAGACTCCTATTGCCTTTAGGACAGGTATTGGGGTTATTTAGACCTGCTTGGAGAGGCTGGGATGCTGGTGCAGTCAGCGCAGGGACGGGTGCCCGTTGGCGAGCAGGACGGTGCACAACGAGGCAGCAAAATGTTGGCGCAGGCTGAAGCGCTGCCCAGAGCAAGCGCCTGGAACCGGCAGAAAACGCTCCAAGTCCGTTCGCAATAATTTCCACATTCCGTAATTTTTTCTCAAGAGGGGAAGAGAGGCAAGCCTGAAATAATTACCCACACAAGCAGTCATTGAAATGTTCTTTACTGCAAGCACTGATCACTCACTGTATTTAACAAGACAATTTTGGCTCTCGGCACATAAAAGCAAGTAATGATTAAAGCTCTTGTTTTCAGGATCCGTGAGCCAAAGCACAAAAGTCTATCGCTAGATCCAAGTCCGAGCTTGGCAACCAGCTCCTGCTCAGGGAGCAGGCCAAGGTGAAGTGGCTTTGCTCAATATTGGTGTGTTTTGGGGTGCTGGTCCCCCCACACTGCTGATGCCAAATCCATGGGGACATCTCCAGGAGCGGGGACTTGTGCCTTCAGCCCTGCAAGTGAGTTGGGTGTTTTCCAGGAGGTGGAAGAGGTTGCAGCTCCTTGGGGCTGTGAAAGGTTCCTTGGTGGCGGAAAGGGGAAGGTGCTGAGGTCAAGGGCGGCTTGGGAAATGAGGCCAGTGGGTGTCTGCTGTCATCTCCTCTGTCCATGGAGCAAGAGAGGATATTTGGGGGGAGCCTGGGAAGGCAAAAAGCCCTGGTGTGTGCAGACAGTGGTGCAAAGTGGGGAATTGGCTGGAGGCAGAGCTGTCCAATGGCTTATTCTGCATGGAGTCGGGGATTCCACTTTGGTCTCCAGGGTGTCTCCGACTGTGCTTATCCCCTTCAGGGCAGTGACCCAACTCAATTGGAAGGAGTTGTCCCCTGGTGAGAGGCTGTCATGGTATCACACTCCCCCCAGGGTA
This sequence comes from Arenaria interpres, assembly GCA_013399435.1. NCBI lineage: Eukaryota > Metazoa > Chordata > Aves > Charadriiformes > Scolopacidae > Arenaria > Arenaria interpres. The sequence goes on along the minus strand of VXAK01010300.1, from coordinate 185,685 downwards.
AAAATTAGCAGAGCTGATGAAAGCACCCTTTTGTGCTGTGCTGTGTCCCGCCCTGCTCAGAAACCCTGTCCTGAGATGAACCAGGGTCAGCACGGCCAGAGCTCGCAGCATCGCTGGAGATGTCACCGCAACAGCCCCATCGCTCCTGTCACACAGCAGAGTTGGGGAATGTTGCAAGGTGCAGGGTCCCTGTGTTAGCAGAGGATCTGGGGACACTGCAGGTGCCACCAAAGGTGCTGCCACTACTGTGTGTGCAATGTCACCTGGGCAGGCAGCATGAGGGGGCCTGTGCATAAAGTCCACTCCTGATCCATGGGTTTGCACAACTGGACTGCTCCCCTGTAACCTGCTCCAGTCCTTCATCAGGAATCTTCTGTGAGACTGGCTTCATGGCTGAGACATGAGTTTGATGCAAGATTAGCTCCTTCGGGAAGTGATATTTTTTCAGTAAATCTGGGAGGACTTGCCTGTAAGTGCCCATTGGGAGAGTCCCATATGTACCGCATGGTGCTGAGGGTCTCTCCTAAAACCAGGCTGGTTTTAGGTGATGCATAACACCCTGCAGTGATGGGCAGCTGTACAAAACCCAGAGGAGAGTCTGCTGCAGCACATCCCCTTCTGAGGGTCTCTATTTTACCCTGAGATTCTTAAGGCCGCTGCTGAGGCAAGCTGTCGAGGTCAGTGGTACAATGTCTTGGTGTGAGTGTGGCATGAAATCTGATTGTTGGTGTTATGTCATGGCTCTGAATTGGGCTGCTGGTAGAAAGCTGGCACTGGTGGGATGATGCTCGATGCCGGGTGTGGACAGGCAGCTCCAGCAATGCTGGTGGCAGTAGGAGCTGGGCATGAATTTGAGCCTGAGAGACCAGCTTCTTGCTGGCATAAATCAACCTCGCTTGTTTCAGCGCAGCTGGATGATTGAGACCGGGTCAAGATCTGGTTCAGATCTTCCTACTTTGCTTGTTAAGCTCCTGTCCTTGAGGATGGGGTCGGCTCACCTCTGAGCTAAGATAAATGAGTCCCAATGTAGCAACACTAAATCTACCCAGCCTAGCGCTTGGCTTTCACAGGTCTCTCTTCTTGCTGCGGGACAGGGAGGGCTTCCAGGGAAATACTTGGGACAGCTGAGAGAGACAGTTCTGCATGGACAGCATTATGCAGAGTGCCCTGTTGCCTTTCCCCTGGAAAAAGTGCAAGAATTCAGACATTGAATAAATTCCACAGACATTAACTGTGCTAATCAAGCAACTGCTTATACACAGGGCTGTTATGTACTGCCTTCCTCTTCTCCCCAAGCGTGGTCAAATCAAACCAAAAAAAAAAATCATTGCAGAGAGCTTTTATTTCTAGCTGTGGCCTCCTGGCTCTCCTGGAGTGTGTGGTGCTGAGGGTGCTGTAGTGATCCAGCTGCCGGTGTGACTGTGTCCCCTCGGGTACCTCTGCTCCAACTTGGATGCACTAGTTCTTTTGTTTGTCACTGCCCTGCTGGCATTAGCTGGGAGCATCCCACGGTGAGCACAGGGCTGCATCTTGTGTCCCCAGGGATGTCCCCACAGCACTTGCCATCCTGTCTGGGAGCTGTGTGCCAGCCCAGGGCACAGCTGTCACTGGGACCCACCTGAGAGCTGTACTGGCTCACTTGGCTTCATTTTGGCTGACAAAAGAACATTTCATGAGTGGTTCCTGTGCTTGCATCCCTCACAGCCCTGGCAGGGATGTGATGAGGCCCTGGCAGATGGGCAGTGTCCTCTGCTCGCTTGGATGAATTGTACTTGTTGGAATTATTTACTGCACTGATCGATAAATACTATAGGCAGTGGATTGTATTTCATGAACACTTCTATACACGTGCCTACTACTATATTTCAGGAGAGTAAATTACACTGGGGCATCAGCAGAAATTAAAACCAAACAGGTATAACTTAGAACAATTTACACCCAGAATTTCTCAGCACAGAGAGGGAGGAAGAAAGGAAGGAAAGGACAGTTTAGCTTCGGATGATGCTCCCGGGCTGTGCCTCTCACTTAATCAGGTCTTTCTCCTGCCTTTCCCCAGGTGCTAGTTTGGCTGCCCAGCCTGGTCTGGGGGCAACCAGCGCTCTGGCTTTGCTCCTGCCTCCAGCTGAGGTGATATTGGCCGTTTCCTACCAGCATGGGCAAGCCACCTGCTTTCCCCACATCCGCTCGCACATGGGGACACAGTCCCAGGCCAGCTGCTGCCACGTGTGATTTGAGAGTTGCCTTTGGCATGTCCCGCCTGCCATCAGCTGGTCCCCGTGGTGGCACACCGGCATTTATTTTGCTAGCGAGCATATAATCCAGCTGCATGTGCTGCAGTCACTAGGTTGTTTGTTTTCCTTCAAAATGCAATATAGATCTAATTATATGAAAACAAACTATAATAAATAGAGGGGTTGTTCGGTGCAGTCCCCAAAGCAAGCAGGCAGCAAGCGCTCGATTCCCCGACCCTCTGGTAGCGTTTAAGCGTTTCCCCTGCATCGGTGACGCAGACGTTCTTCATAAATCAGCGGAGGTAGGAGCACATTTGCTCCCCCGTCTTTGAAGAGGCGTCAGATCTCCGAACAGAGGCTTCTTGCTGGGTGATCCTCCGGGGCTGGTTCTCATTTCCTTGTAGGAGGTGGGTCTGGAGCCCATTTTGTGCATTTGGGAAGGCTTGGGGAGGGGGAGTGAGGAAGGGAAAGGAAAAGGAATGACTTTGCTTCGTTGACAAAAAAAAAAAAAGCCTTGACACCACGAGCACTGTGCACCATTAACATCCTACTGACACAATTATTTACCAGAAGATGCACGTATTGATTTGGCAGTAACCGCACACGGCAGGGCTGATGCTGAAAGACTCCATAAGCGTAGTCTGGGCTCACCACCAGCTTTGGCTTGGCCTGATCCTGCCTAGGTGCTCAGCAAGCCTGACCCTGGCTGGGTTCAGCCTGTGTTACTTTAGGTACTGCTGTGGCTTTTGCCCCTCTGGTGTCACTGTTGGCCTTGCTGAATGCCCAGACCCCTACAAGGAGGGCAATGGCACTAAGGGATGTGATGGAGGTGTTGGGGAGCAGCTGGTGGTGGTGAGGGATGTGAGATGGCCGTGCTCCCCATCAACTGCCTCCAGTCCTCGCTGGCAGGTACATCTGCTAAGTGCTCTGTTAAGCATCTTTGGAGACCTTTGTGGAATGTCAGCCCCTGTTATGGATCTTTGCTAGGAATTGCATGTGTGGCCCCTTGGAAGAGGGGATGGTGAAGGACGGAGAGAACGTGGGATGCCTGTGGGTTCCCAGACGGGCAGTTGCTGCTCTCTGCTGTGGGGTCTCTGGTGCTGGGGGGCTCAAGATGGGTCCTTGCAGTGCCTGGAGGGTCCTCATGGCTGGTGCAGCTGATGTTGGGGTTGGTGGGGGCCCTGCACCATGTCTCTGCTGTAGCAAGGGATTGCCTTGCTGTGGTCAGTGCTGTCAGCCCTTGGGAAGAGCCTCTGGGTGCACCCAGCCTTTGGCTGCACTAACTCCCAGGTGTATGGGGTTGAATGGTGGCACTGGGAAAGGGCAGCATCTCTAGCTGAAGGGGCTTGCATCTTCCCTTGTGCATTTTAAGGGAAGAAAAACTACTTAGGCAAGGCATTGAAGCCCCAAAAGCTTCTGGGGGCAAGCTGCAAGGGAGGTCAATGAGGGAGGTCTCCTGTTCAGCTCTACCCAATTTTGACTGTCTTGGAGCAAGGGTGTTAATGCATGACAGCTGCATGGTGGCACAGGCATCCATCTCTGTACCCAACCACTCTCATACCCCTCCTAAACCTCTCCTGTGTGTGCATTAACTGGGAAAGACTGTCAGAGATGTTTCCCTGCACAAGCTCAAGCTCCGTTATTAGGGCCAGGTTGTCTGAAGGGGGGTGTAAGATGCTTTTCCTGCTAGCCCATCACCTCCTGTGGCAGCCTTGGGATGTCCCAGGCCTCTGAGGAGCTGGGCACTAAGGACACACTTTGGACTTGCCCTGGGAGAAACCTTTACCTGGGAAGGGCCCGGGTGCTCCCCCAGGAGAGCACCGCTGGCCGCAGCCAGGACTGTCACGGTCATACATGCAGCCACAGCAGGAAGAAACTCCCTGGAAGAATTTTAAGGAATTAATCTGGCAGTTTTTTAAAGGTAATTGTAGCACGAAGGTTGAGCTGGAACATTTCTGCCTTGCTGGGCTGTTTTCACCGAGGAGCTGGCAGCAGGCAAGCTGCTGAGTGAGGAGTCGGCGTTGCCATATGGAGCTCTGCTCTGGCTGCTTGCTAAAGAAAAAATCATACGGGGCCAGGACTTGGCAGCCCTTCTCCACAGAGACCACTTGTGTGAATAAATGTTACTCATCGGCGTTACTCAGTGCTACAGGATCTGGCCCGCATTCATAGGGAAGAACTGCATTTTGGCCTGGGTTCAGCAAAGCACTCACATATGTGCTCAGTGCGAAGCACACGAGTGGTCCCGGTGACTCCCTGGGAGAAATTTTGTGCTTAAACACACTCTTTGCTCGATCTGCCCTTTCATCTGACTTGACTTTTGTGCCTTGAGTCTCCCTTGGCTTTCCCGGTGGAGGCAACCTCTGTGTCAGTGAAACCTGTGCTCTTTCCATGTCTCCATCGAGCTTGGCGGAGACATGAATTTTATATTTTATCAGGGGAGCTGGGGAATTGCTGAAGAAAGTTGCAACAGGGAGGCTGAAACAGGCTGGCAGGGCTACATCTTATTTCTATTGTTAAGAGCAGGGAAGAGGGAGGAAGAAATTCACTGAAATCGGAACACTGGGCATTTAAGAATGATAAAGGAAAAAAAAAAAACAGCCAAAACTACTTTTGTGTTTTATGCATAAAGAAGAGTGGGAGCTTGTAGCCACAAGGTCCTCCAGACTCTGAGTGCAGCAGATGAGACAAACAAAGCATGACACGCAGGTAATGAAGTCAGCCCCGTTGCTATTAGATGGGAGATACTTTGGAAGGGAATCAGACTTAAAGGCTGGAAGTCGCAAACCCACTGCTCTCATCCCAGCCTGGTTCTCCACAAGCTCCCTGCTGCCTCTTTGAAACCATGGATTCATCCATGAGACACAAGATCCTGAGTTAGACGGGCTTTCATCTGTGCGGCGATGGCTTCTCCTCTGTTTCCCCACTCATCTTTAATCTAACTCAACCGACTGCAGCGGAGTTACATCAGGGACACATTTGGCCTCCAGTATTTACACACGCGAGTGCCAATTTCCCCTTTCGTTTCATAAACGGGTAGTTAAGTACATTAGCGAGCCACGTGAATCGGGACAGCGATCATACAGGCGAGCTCCAGAAAGGAAATACTAATGTATAGCAAGACAAGAACAAATTCAAAAGAATAGAAGAAACTCTTGTTAGATATGAAGCACGTTGCCAAGCCAGTGAATCTGGATGTAGTTAGAGAGGTGTACAGTACACAGAAGTAGTCTGTAATATTTTATTCCAGGGATATATATTTCCGGGACAAGTTGTTAGATTGACCTCTAGCGTTCATTTTCTTAAGGGAAAATTTCTTGATAAAGTCCCGTTTTGATCAGGTCTCGTACCTTTGGCCTCTGGACAGGCTTTTGGGAGGAGGTTTTGTTTTTGTAATGGATAAAAACTGAAAATGTCAGTGTCAGTCTGCAGGAATTTTCTAACGAGCTGGCTGACAGGCAGCCAGGCGTACGGTGGAAATGTTGACACATGATTACCTAGGAAGGGGCTGGATGCGGTCCTGGCTCTCGGAGGCAATGGGAGACTTGCCACCGCCGTGCCGGGGCCAAGCGCTCAGCCAGGAGATCAAAGGTATATTTTTTGCTGGAAAGTTTAGCTTGGACGGGTCGTTTGGATTTCACTGGTGCTCTGTTCACTGAATTCTGCGGTGGGGGAAAAAAAAAAATTATTTACTCTAAGACCCCGGTTTTCTCTTACAGCCATCCTCATCTGTCTTTGAGAATTACGTCTCAAGTTTTCCTCCTTATGAGCTGCTTGTGCAGTTTTAGATTTGGTTGGGAATTGGAGCAACTGAAGGTTGGAAGGGTTTCCCCCCAGTTTTGTCGCTGGAAGACGCTCATCCCATGTGTCCTAATTGGTATTGTTCAGTATCGTGAGTCTCAAACTGAAATCCAGATAGAATTTGTTTGGTTTTGGTCTCATTGATTTGAATAGCTGAAAATGTTTGAATGGCAGCCAACCAATGCTAAATATCTCCTTTTTTTTTTTCTCCCAAAGCATTCTTCCCCAGTCTCAGGGAGCTGTCACTAGAACTATTTTTAATTGGCGTATTTTTTAATTCATGATGTTTTGTTGGAAAATAGTCATCGTTTTTTTGCTCATAGAGGGAGGAGGAAATTCTGGTCTTGGGGAAAGTGATGAAAATCCAAGTAATTTCACTGACCTCACTAAAATTATTTTGGAATTATCTGTGGGAGAAGTTATCCTCTATAGCCTGTATGCTCTCATATCGCTTGTAGGCTCCAAAAAGGAGCACTTTCTAGCTCTATAGTTTGAGGCAAGCTAAAGAGCAGGCTGAGGGCCTTAAAATCTTGGGTAAAGCCTGATCTTCAAAAAAGCAAGGTAGAATATGACTGTGTAGACAAAGGGAAGTGAAGAAAAGAAGACCTGTATGGACATCTTATTCTGACTTTTTGCTATAAAAAAGACAGAAGGAATAGTTTTTGGGATACGTTTATCTGTAAACAATTTGCTGAAAATGTGCCAACTACTTAGTGACTATCCAGAAGGTCTTAGGTTTCAATTGTGGTGCTTAATTTTTGCCAAAATTCTGGGATGGCCACCTGACGTGAGCTGATTTCAGTGCAGGGGCTGGCGCCGACGGCTTGCTTTCCTCTCTGGGTTGTGCCGGCTTGCCTGCGTTTGCGTGACGTTCCTGCTCCACCCTTACGCGAATGTTGCAGAAGGGATTAATTAGCGTTGAAATAGTTATGAATTGAGCTTGCTGATGAATGGGCATCCAGGCCCTGCCTTGAGGAGTGAGGTCGCTGCCTTCCCCCAGCACGGACCACTGCAGAAATGCCGTGCTTGCTGCATTCGAGCCCTGCAGACGCCATTCACTCCCTGCCCGTGGGGAAGGCTGGGTCTGGTTTTAAGCAGTTTCATGTGAATTCATCAGAGAGAACAGGGAGACTTTGTTGTCTTGAGAGCAGCTGTTGTTTCAAAACACCATCCTTCCTGGACTGCTGGAAAGGGCAGCGCTTACATGTGCCACATAGTTTTACATCTGAAAGAAGGCTTTTTTTCTTCTCTGCCGGCAATAGGGCTTTCCTTGTGTGGAAGAGAGCTGTTGGCATCCCCACCCAAGTCCTTGATGCGTGGTCCTTTTGCTCACGCAGTCATTTGGTGTCTGAGCTGCCCACAGGCACACAAGCATTGCTCATGCTGCTGCTGTGTGGATGCACCAGCCTCAGGTCTTGGTGTCTTCCCTGGACCAAAGAAGCCAGAATTAGCACTGAGTAGATGGAAACCAGCCATGGTTCATGTTCATTATCATTTTAAAATCAAACCCCGACTTGCTGCGTTTTCCTGCGCTGCAGGAGGTCTTGGTGCTTCTCAGAGGGAGGAAATCCCACTGAAACTGCCCCGGGAGGACTCCGGCACTGGGGACTAGGAGGGGGGCAGACAGAGGGTAAAGTGAGAGATGAACAATGACTCCCCATCATGGTGATGGGGAGAAATTTAGATTAAATATCCCTCAACACACTGAGCACCTGTTGGCTGCATCAGCACCTGCATTACTTCTGCTAAAGATGCCCATCATTACTCCATCAGCACTCCCGATTCGCAGCCAGTTCAGGTATCAGCCAAAGCCGCTGAGCAGTGAATACGTTTAATAATTTGCTGCTTTTAACGCATTCAGTCAGGCCAATTACATAAAATTACAGGTCTGCCCTTTTCATTTTACAGATTCTTTTTGTCCTAAGAATGTATAAATATTCAATGACCTCACTCAGTAAATGCTGTAGGCAGTGTAAAACTCAGAGAGCAAATATTTTCATATTGCTCTAGCTTTGAAGATCCTTTTGAAGATGATTTCTGAAATGTCCCTGCTAGTGCTGGACGGAAACTAGCTTCTCTGGCATGCAAATGGTACTGATCGTCACGTAACAGATTGCTAAGTGAATTACAAAATAGCATTTGCACTCCTTGACCATGTCAATGAGTGTAATTTAAATAAATCCATTCATGAAGGCCTAATTAGCAGGGACCGTGCAATTTGCAGCCATGTATGGGAAATCTCTGCTAATCACAGATTGAGTCTGGCAGAGTGCTAAGTGCCGCTGAAGTGCTGGAGAGTTAAAATCGCTCAGACCTTTCAGGGATCAAGCAGTTGATCAGGAAAATACTAAATTAATATTGTTGCCTTCCCACAGGGGCTGGTGCTAGCACTGGAGAGCGGAGCAGGTCCTTGTGTGGTGCACGGCCCTTGGGAAACTGCTGCTGGTCCTTCTCTTGCCTCTGTCTTTCCAGCTGTCAAAGGGAGATAATGATGCTGATCTCTTTTAGACACCTCTTTGAGGTTGATGGAGGAGGAAAGCTTGAGTAAAGCCGAGTACACGTTGAATAACTTTTGTTTTTGCAGGCTCTCTTCAGCGCTTGTATTAAAAATTCCTAACTTGGAGAACCAGCCCTCATTGTAAATTAGCAGGAGACAATCAGGTTAGACATTGGTTTATTATAAGTACCAATAAAGATGTTATTTGTTTACAGTAACTGCAGGAGTCCAAACTGCTGAATGTCCCCCATTGTGCCATGTGCCATCCAAGTGGCAGAAGTCACAGCATCACTGTGAGACAGGTACATCAATCAGATGAATTCTCATCTCAGCATCTACAACTTAGAAATTCAACATCTAATCACGTCTTCCAGGGAAGTAGGTCTGGTCTCATGTTTGCTGTCTTTGTGCCTGTGGCCAGATGGGTGCATCCCTTCATGCTGGTCCTGATAACATCTCCCTAGCAGGAGGTATCATGGGAAAGCAAAAAGCAGCTTTTTTTTTTTTTTTTCTTCCTAAAATGTAGATGCATTGAAAATGGGAGTGGAACTAAACCACAAAGCAAAACCACCCGATCATTAGACGTCTGCTGAGGCTACAGGGACGGCGAGGAGCAGCGCACAACAGCATCCTTGTTCTGGTGGCTTTGAAATGAAACAAAGCTTGTGGCCCTGGGCTGGGGACGCCGCCAGCGTCAGGTTTCACCTGCGCTTTGTGGTGGTGGGAGAAAAGCAGATCAACCTGGACAAAACACAACGAAAGTGGTGACTGGGCTGGGCAGCAGCACTTGGTTGAGGGAGGCTCTGTTTAAGCAGGTGCTTATGTCCCACCAAAACCTTGCTGAGATACTAGAGAAGCTCAACACCTGCAATCCCATGATCTGTGATCCTGCTTTTATCGCCCTCTGTAGCAGTGGAGATCCCACAGATATAATTTAATTTTTTTTTTCCCTGATTTACCTTGCAGTCATGGTGGTAAGAATGAGACCTTTACCTTTGCCATCATCTTCCAGCTGCTGTACAAGCTCTCCTTCCCATTAGATCAGGATCCCATAGCCATGTTTGTTGTCTCCTGCTTGTTTATTAGCTTGAGATAATTAATTAGCATTAAATTGAGATAATTAAAACAACAGAACTAATAAAAAATTTACTTCATTCTGTTTCCTGGAGACTTCAAACCTATGGAACAAAGTTAGATCCATGGATCATACTGTATAAAAGGTGACCCAAAAAAAAGCCACCAACCCACCCAGGCTGTCAGTTCTCTGGCATGCCATTTGTCATCAGCACGGTGTAATTATCATGGACTTTAGTGACACAATAAATATGAGAGCACAGGTGGTATCCATTTTCAGCTGTTTAATTGAAGAAATGAAAGATCCTGTAATATAGAGTCAACACAGAGAATTTGTCAGGCTACACTAAAAACTTCAATAGCCATGACCTTGAGGCTATAAAATTACTCATCAGGAGTAAAATTTTTTATGGTACAGAAGTGAAGCGTATCGATTTTATAAAAAATAATTTTATATGCAATATAAATGGACAAAATGGCTCATTCCAGTCTTCTCCATGGCCTGAAAACCCAGGAATTCTGTGTACAGATCAATACAAATGATATCTTAAACCATAAATTTTGATTCATTTATAAAATACAGGCTGCATTTTTTTTTTCCTTAGAGCTACCACAAAAAAAAAAAAAAAAAACAACTTAGGGAATGATTACTCCAGAGCTCTCTGAAATTTGCTTTGTCTTGCTGGTGTGCTGTGCATTTATAAGTGTAGCAGAATAAGCCTGACTTTAGAATCCAGGGCTGGTGCTTTGTCAAGCTTTAAGTCCAGGGACTTGAGACCTGTTAGCGATCCTGCTGAATGCGTTTGGTTAGGAAGAAAATCTTCCAGGGCTTGCTGTGGAGTAGCACTGCAAGAAAATACAGAAATTTTGTTAGAACAGTAAGCAAAGGATGGGATCGGGTCATTTAAGTTAACATCCTTCCCGGGAATCCTGCTGCATGTTGGGATGAAGGTGCTGCCCCAGAGGGGGTGATGGGGCAGTGATGACAGGGGACTCAGGAAAGTCCCACAGATCAGAGGACTTTCAAAAAGTGAAATCCAAGCTCTGAACCCTCAGCTCTGGACCTGACACGGGGCTCGCTGACTGAAACCGAAGCTGATGGTGCTGTGCTCTGAGCTGATGCCTCTGGGCTGAGCGCTCATCGTCAGGTACGTGAATGTTGCAAGACCTTGAGTTTACGGTGGGGTTTTTTTTGGCAGCCCCAGGGCTGTGGCCAGTACCTGCTGAACGGAGCCCTTGCCACCTTCAGGCCCATGCTGTCCCTTGAAGGAGGGTCACTCGCAGGGAGAGGGCATGGAGCCCTTTTCCCGCCCGTGGCACTCACCGCCATTTTGTCTCCCCGTCCTGAGCACCTCACTGGTTCCATTCAGGGTGCTCCCATCCTGGCTGGTCTGTGTCTCCCCCGACCCCTCTTGGCTGTGGTAAGGGCTCCTGCCTGCCCAGCCTCCAAGCTGACGCTGTCCCTGCCTGTGTGGGATGGCCGCCATCCGTGTTGCTTGAGTTTGGGCAGGGAAAGATATGAGGATAATGGGCGAGAAAAATCTCTTTGTAGCGCAGAGCTAGGCCTGGCTTTGGGGGTGCTAGCTCCTCTGGTGCCAGACACCGATTTGGGGTGGTGGTGCCAAAGGCTTTATACTTTTATTTATTGTGACTTCCACCTTGTTCTTTCTCTCAGAAGGTGGTCTGATCCTGGGTGGTGGTGAAGGTTCCCTCAGCTGCCCTTGGGAGCTCAGCCTCTGCCTCTGAGGGGTGAGTGGACGCTCCAGCTTCCCCTGTCGTGGCCTGTAGTGTTTTAAATCCTAAATTGCCTCTCTAATAATCTTCCTTCAATGTATGTGTTCCCAGTGCTGTTATCTTTCGCCTGATTCAGCTCTGGTGTGAGGTATGTCATTTAACAATATTTAACTTCCTTTGAGGCAAGAATATTAATGTGTGTTGGAGGGATAGTTGAGGTGAATTTCCTACATAAGCGAACGTGAAGTCTTCCTTATGATGGGATGGGAATAGGTTTGAGGGCTCCATTGTTCAGTAGGTTTCTGTAAGGCAAATTTGGGATATCTTTCTGTGAGAGATTAGTTTGGAATGCTCTTTTAGAGAAATCGCTTTATTTTCAGATAAATGCTTACATTTCTGAAGTGTAGGTTTTCTTTTCTGGTGTGTTCAGCAGATCATTATACTAATGCCTGATGAAATGGCTAACCATTTTCACACAAGGTGCCAGGTATAAAGACTGTGAAAGCCATTCAGGACCTTTGTTATAAAGTTTGAACAGGCACCCTCTGAAAAATGTCAGCAGTTCTCTCATACTAAAGGTTATTAAGATTTGGACAACTTGATGGTTCCTTTTACAAAAAAGTAGAATCTGACAGCTATTTGCTAAATATCGGTAATGTCTCTGAGGGTACCCATGAAATAATAAAAGGTATTCAGATGGGCTAACAAAGCATTCATGGCCCGACTTTGGCATCAGTAGAGAGGACCTGAGTGTGCAATAGCTTCTTTCCTCCCATGTAAATGGCTTTTTATATATGAACTGCCTCATTAAATTCAGTTGGACTTCTCAGACAGGAGAAGAAGGGTAAATATTTTTCAGAGGCTGGTGCTAATGGAGTCACTTAATGCTGAATAAATAAATAAATAAGAATTACAGACCTTTACTTGAGAAGCATAGATAGAGTAGCTATAGTAAAATTCATAACTTACATCGGCAAATACAAACAATAAGGAATTGTCTACTTCAGATGGCTTGAAATGCTTTTTATTGAAAATAGATGCTATTTTGGTCAAAACATTTGTGTTAAAAAATAACTTGTTATTCTCACTATGAATAGTTTTAAGTTATTTGTTCAGATTAAAAAAAATCTAAATTAGTTTTCTTGAGTTACAGATAAAGAATGGCTTATTCTAGTTCAACACGGGACTTTGTTGCACTTTCAGATCTGCATCCAAATCTTGCTCGTCCTGTAAGTCTCATAGACATAGTACTTTTGTTCTCAAATGAAATTGTATATGACTGTATTATATTACTGCAAAATTATGTAATTGATGTGTATTTAGATACTAATAGCATTAGTATAATTGTTAGATATAAAGGACCTTACCTCCTTTGTGTATAAACCAGCAAAATGAAAATTGATGCTGCTGTTGTCCATAGTATGTGGATACCAAAACTGTAGATATTGACTGGACAATTCAATGTCTGAAAGTATCAGAGGCTTCTTTGTAATGTTTTAAATGGATGCTGAGTTAGTAAAGACATGTACAGAGTCAGCATTATGTACTCACAATACATTTGTAACCTACAGAAGTCTTTCACTACAAGCTATGAACGCAGGGCCCAATCCTGCAGCCTTCGGTTGTGTGCTCAATCTCTCCAAGCTAAACATTGAAACAAAACTCTTGTTGAATGGTAGGGTGTTTAAACTGGATAAAAATCTCACAATTGCATGTCAGATAGGATCTTTTCTGTTTCTTTAGAACAAAAAGCAGGTTTTGCAGTTGTCCATTTGTAAAGGAGCTAAGAATTTTGCTCATGGGAGTACAGGAAAGTAGGCAGAACCAAAAAATAAACAGCAGAGCTTTGTAGTGAGTAGATTCATATGCATGTTTGACTATGGTTTTTGCTGTTGTTGTCCTGATATGAGTGAGGACCATCATCACTGGAGGAGGAGCTGAACAAGGGAGTGTGCTGTAAAACTCAGTATTTTCCTCTTTTGGGTTTTAGATGGTTGAAAAAAAATAGAAAGTCTGGGAGAACGCAGTTTTTCATTCTTTGGTCTCCAAGATGTTTTAATATGGGAGGCAGAAGGCTACATTGCTCTCTGTTACAGTATTTCCTGCTCTTCACTGTGTAGCCCAACCAGCGATAATGAGTCTTCCCTGCTGGGAGCTGGAGCCCGGAGAATAGCAAGGCAGCATTTCCACATGGATGCACTGCGGGCTGTGGTGTGCTGCTGCAGCCCTGACTCCCCACGCAACGTAAAGTAGATGCTCGTCTACAGAGCTGTATGCCCCATGCAAATCCTGATGCTTGTGAAGAGGGTGAAAACAAGGAGTTTTGCTGTTCCCGCAGATTTTTATTTGGAGGGGAGGGGGAGGCACAATTTAGCCCTTTTTTTCCTCATTTATTTTAACCAAGTAAAAGAGAAACCTCAGAAAAAGGATGAACTAGAAGGAGTTTCATATGCCCTCACAGTGGTGTTGTGTATTCTTTCCAACTTTTTATAAACTCCTTGTCTCCGGCAAAGCCAATTTAATCTGTGATTCACGGTCACTCTCAAATAGAGTGATACAATAACTTGGTTAAAAGCTTTTATTTTACAAATAAAACTAATTTTGAGTATTGCAATTAGCAATATATAGTAAACAAAGTATTTTTATAAAAAGGTAATTCACTAGTATCTCGTGATAGAATGATCAGTAGGTGTTTAGGACATTAAAAAAGCTGAGCATGCATCATCCAAAGTATCAAAATGCCATATTTTTTTACTTTACAGTTTATTCTTTAACAGCGAAGTAGATCAAAGTCCCAGAGACTTGCAGCGTGTTAATGCTGTAGTCTCGTGATTTGGTTGAGTGGCCTTAAGCAATGCTCTGCCAAAAAAGGCAGTACGGTCGGCTTCCTCATTGCAGGCATGTTCTGCTCCTCCTCTCTTGGTGAAACTAGCGCTTGTGTAGCTGCACAATAAACTGATCAAGGAAATGGAAGTTTTTCTATCTTCTTTCTCCCCTCACTCCACACCCCCCAAAATAGTTTCCAGCCAGATCACTTCCTTCTGCCAGCTTGCTGTGCAGGCTTAGTGCTAATATGAGAGGGGTGAATATATTCGCAGCAGGGACAGGGGAAGTCTCTTTTGGAAACTGCAGATTTACATCAGCTTAATTCATGTGAAGAGTCATCATTAATGTCAGTTCTTCTGACTGGTAGTGAGATACAAGGTATGTCGTACTCTGATTTAATGGAAATGTTTGGTTTTGAAGAAGCAAAGCCAAAAATATAACACTAAAATCCTAATCTAAATTACTACATGTTGAGGACAGATAGAAAATATTCTGTTAGATAGATTGGATGAACTACAATGTTACAGTGTTGTTCACATACATCCTCTCAATGAGTTTGTTTCCACCCGTGTAGGATAAGACAGCTACCTTGCTCCATCTAGTGATTCAAAGGAAACTGGGAACACGAGATCTAATTTTTGAGCACGTCAGTGTCATTACAGGGAAGTCAGTCTGGTTGCATTGCTTTGTGAATGGATGCAAAATTCAGCCTGTGCTGATTCTTAAATTGTTAGGTGGCCCATTGCTGCTTCCTGATGGGGTTCCCTTGAATGGGAAAGTCGGGCAGTACTGTGAGTAAGGGCACGTGTGAAGTGGAAGAGATGTGGGACGCTCCATGTTTTGAAGGACCCTTGCAATATTGCAATGTCAGTCCCTCCTTCAGGTCCTTGCTACCATCCCAGCTTTCACTGCTTACCTCTTAAACTCCCAAACTAGCACTGCAGTACTCTTCTCTCACACTGAAGAGGACCATTTTAAAAAAAAAACAAACCCACACAAACCCAAAACGAAACACTACCACACAGCTATGTTTTTCATATATATCTATATATGTATCTTCCTGTGTGTGTTTGCTCCTAGTAGTTGTGTTTGACAGCTGAGACGAGGTGCTTTTGCATGATAAATAAAGGTTTAGTGAAGCAGAATGAGATAAATTTTGTTTTGAATCATCTAAAAAGTTCATCGCCTAAGCTGCCTTTGTAGTTGGTTGAGAGACAGACAGCACGAAAGCAGCACCTGTAGAAATGTACGTTGCTTAGATGAGGACAGGATAAATAGCCCTTCCTGTGGATGTACATGCGTGTATCTCGGTGCTGACAGCAGGGGAAACCTTGGATGCTTAACTGTAAAATAAATCCTGTCCAGAGTTTTCATGGTGCATTTAAGGAGATCTGAGACCTGTGTAGAGAGCGTGAAACAACAATATTGCTGCCTACCTGAGGAGAGATTGCTGTATAACAGCCAAAATTGTGAATGTTTTGGGTGAACTTTTGTCCTCCCATTGTCTTTAGAAACAGAAACAGATGTATTTCTTTTAATATTTTTATTAGTCACTCTTTTTTTTTTTTTTAAAGTTGTATGTTTATGTTTTAGTCCTTAGTTCATGTGGTACTATGGAATAAATAGATTAAAATGATTACCAGTCAGAAATATGTTTATTATCATCAGTAGAGTACAAGTCCATGAAATCTAATTCATCATGTACATCTGTGTTTAATACTTGTATTCTATAATCTCTTTATTTTTTAGAATGTAATCGGTGTGGTTATTGGGAAAACAGATGTCAGAAGCTTTCCAGACAGAAAAAGTACAGTCCCTTTTAGCTATTTTCACTTCATTTTCTTGTACGGTATAATTTGCCATATATGACTGAAATATTTAAATGATAAATGGAGTTCTTAGTGTAAAACGTATAGAATAAAAATGTGCAACAAAAAGAAGTGTGTGATTGAGAATCGAGATAGAAGAGCAGCACTAGTTTGGCTAAACCTTATCAATCAGAATTTGTTTGGAAAAACTCAGTCATGGAAGTGTTGCAGGGTCTAAATATGATACCAATATGAACCTACTACTATAGAAATAGTGCTGGAATAGGTTCTGGTCCCTTCATATTCATTCTCTCTTAGAACTGGCAGGGAGATGGCTTGGCACTGCCATTGTGCTGAGCTGCTCTAGTGGTGAATTTTTAAAGGAAGTCATCATCGTCACCAGAAACAGTTCTACATAGTCTGAAAATGTGGTGTTCATATTTAAGCCTCCATGGAACTACAGTCAGACTACGCTTGCTATATGCAAATCACTATACAGTTTTCATTGATAATTTGAAAATAACACTGCATAGTGCTATGTCAGGGAAAGCTTTGTTAATTAGCTGTAAGAGAAAAGGGCGGACAGCATTTATGAGACTTGATACCCTCTTGGCCGTTAACTTTCCGTAGAGCTGGAAACACTTTGTTTTACGCAGTTAAACCCCTTGGTACTATCTGGACAGTGACACTGCCTGTGGTCTGCAGCCTTGTGTATCGTCACAGTGGTCTTGTACATGGCCACAGCCATCTAAAGATAACCTACCAACTACAAAACTTGGGCTAGTATGTCCACTCGTTCATAGCATTGCTTCATGCCTCTTCACGCGAATGTAGCATGGTACAGTTCTTTTATTTCTCTTGCGTTAGAGCTGTAAATTTATACGGTGCTACCTAAAGTTAACTGATATATAGACGTGTTTACTGAACAGTCTGCTGACCTCTAGTGGTGCTCACCGGATTGCGGGTAGTAAATTGACAAAGTCTATGAAAGCATCAAAATAATGGTTTTTATACTCGCATTCTAGATTTAAATCAAGCTGTGCTAATGAATTGTAATAGTGCTCTTTATTTTTGCAGACATTGGGTCTGAAAGGTACACCTTCACTTTTACCATTCGTGATTCACCGACTTACTTTATAAATGTGAATCCTTGGGGTAGAGAAGAATATATTAGATCACTTTCAGAAAGCTTTAGAGTTGGTGACTGTGGTAAGCCGGAGTTTATTCTTAACATGTTTCTGTTTGAATGTGGTTTTTTTCCAGTAAATCAGTGTTATGTGTTTGTGGTTTTGCTATATTTTTCTCTGAGGACTCAGAAAACAGTCTAATTGGAAACATCGTTCAGTTATGTTAAATATAAAGAGGAAAGGAATAAGATTTCAAGGATTTAAATTCAAAACCAGTAAATATGTCAACGAAAAGGCCAGATACAAGCCCACTGAATGCAGCCACCCAGAAATTACCTATAGTTAAGCAATCCAAATTCTTGCATTATATTCAGTTCTTATAAATGATGAAAAAAACCCTCTTTGAAGTACTTTGTTTTCCTTTGTCTTCATTTAATTATAGATATGACTATGATTGTTCATCAAAACACAACAAAAATCTTGTATTTATTTATAGTATGTGCTTTTATCTTGTTAATAGAAAGACTTTGCTGCCCTTGGTTGCTAGATCAGAGCGTTTGGGTAAAACTTGTGACCTCTGTAAAGGGTATACACACAAGAACTCAGCATTATTTTGTTTCCATTCAATGTCTTGAGGACTCCTGTGGGACTTTGGCTATAATGCGAGCTGTCAGACAGATATGGTTTTCGGTATGAAAACATGTAGCAGTAGTTTCTGCACGTATCTTTTCCTTTCCAATATCAACCTTGAAAGCAACCATTTTTAAAAACCACTTCTCTTTATATATATCTGTATTCAGTCTTCTAACGTTACGTATCAATGTTTTATTTTAGTTACAATTGAAAATCCTTTAATTCAGTCAAAGGAAGCGGAAAGAGAAGAAAAATTCAACCCTGTAACTCCTAGGTAAATTTAAAATATAAACTGGTAGTTCTTTCCAGGAAGGTTAAAGTTAACACTTGCTTTAGTTGCCAGCCATTTGCAGCAGCATGCGATTGGTACAAGTATTTGGGGTTAGTCTGACGTCGCACACCTTCCTCCCTGGGTTCAACCACATAAGGCCAAGTAATCTCAAAAGAGTATATATTTCTCAGAAAATGGTCTTTGGAGGTTTGTTGTAAAGTAGTTATGCACTTTGTAACTAAACAGAGTAAATTTCATTCTTTGAGTAAAGCCTCCAAAAATAATTTGAAATTGATTTGATTTTGCCAAAGTGTTTTATCAGACATAAATGTTTTACGGGAGGTGTATTCTTATCAAAATCCATTCGCTTGACGTGTTTATCTAGAAGCTATTTTAATACACTGTAATGGTCTGTCTACTCATTTGGTAAAGCATTGTCATTTGTTTTGTATCATGCAATGTATATATGTTGTGTTTCAGTGTATTCTCTAAAATGAACACTTTAAACATTGCAAGTCTTAATTTAGATATGTTTTAACTTATCTTTAACTTATCATCTTACATACCTAAGATGCAGATGTTAGGTAAAGATAGCCTAATACACCTGTTCCTTAATTAGAGTTTCTTTCCTAATTGGTCATATTCTAGTACTTTTAATTATATGGCTGTTAAAGGAGAAGCTGCTGCCTGAACATTCACCCCCCATCCAAGGAGTGGCACACACACCACCCCAGTCTGTCACTGCCCCTGGGCAATGACACCTGTGTGATCTCTACACCCGTCCCTCACGTGCTCTTCATGCATCTTTTAGTCCAATGGTGATTTTTGGTCTGGGGTCTTCTAACACCTTCTTGGATTCTTTTTCTGTGTCGGGGCAGGCCGGCCGTTGGCTGCTCTTATCTTGATGATTTGCAGTCTCTGCTGAGGGTTGTCGCCTCCTTATCTTCTGGTTTGTGCTTCTTGTGCACCTGCGCTCACTGGCGGAACACGGGGAACTGAAAAATCCCAGACTTGGGGAAAACACTACCAGAACATCAGTGTATTATCGCCATTTTTCTTACATTAAATGACTAAACACAGCACTGCACCAGCTGCTAGGAAAATTACTAACAAAATTAACTCTATTGCAGCCTAAAGACTTTGGTGAATCTTGCAACTCGTGCTAACTAAAGCTAGGCAAACAGCATAAATCACACCATATTATAAACCTAAGTGATTTAAACGAATTAAAACTTATTTATTTAAGCTAAACAACTAGTATCTCTCAACAATGGCAGTAATAAGAATTTTGCATATGTGCACATTAAATTGGCAAGTTAGAAGTTTTGTGTTCTTGCTTATTCATCATCCCTAAGCTTTGTAGCAAATACACAGCTCTAGTTGTCTCACTGCTTACTTCCTGGCTAAACAGAAGTAAATGAAAAAGTGTCAGATATAAACTTCAGTGAGGAAGAGACATCCTCTCTAAATCTATAGATTTCATAAACATTTGTAAAGTATATTTATCCTGAATACACTGAATATATCTTATTTCCACTGGCTAATAGTGCATTATAAATATACTTAGGTCGTAGGACTATTACTTTTGAAAACACCTTACGAAATCCAGTCTGACTGTAGCAGTGTCTTATTATGTCCTGATGCCAAATCCTAGTTACCTGGTTTACAGACATTTCAGAACTTATTTTATTTTTAGTGATTGATAAGGTCTGAAAGATTTACAAATATGTATTGTACATACATACGTTGCCAGTATTTCAATTCTAAATAAGTATAAAGTACACATAATAAGTCTTCTGTAAGAGTATATAATTTTAAAAAAATAATTTAAGAACAAATTCATTCAAACTTTTCCATAGCTTTAGACAAAACAGTAGAGGAATAAATCAGCACTTATTTTCTCATGTGAATTAACATTTTATGCTGTTAGTATATTGGTGAGTGAAAGACTGATCAATGTGATTTGTTTTGTGTATTTTACCTAGTTGCTACAAATTATTGCTCAGTGAAAATCATTCTGTGGTCAAAACTTCTTCCTGTTATGAAACGGACACCGAACTACTTTCTCTGTTGCATCTGCCTGTCAAGGACCCTCAGGATTATTATTCACTGGGTGATATTATTGCAAATGGACAGAGCCTCGATGGAAGAATCCTTAACGTGCTTGCAGCTGTAATGTCAGTAAGTGAGGAAGCCACAACAGAGTAGTGTTTCTCTACTGTACCGTGGGTAACTTAATTGACTTAAGTACGAACCTTTGGGGGCTGATAGTGGACAGGAATCACTGGTTTTGTTTGTTTTCTTAGGTTGGCAGTCACTTCAGCTGAGTTATAATATCTAAGACTTTCATCAACATGAGGAGGGAAATTAAGGGAATGGAAATGTCCTGCAACAGTTGTGTTTTTGAAATCATGCATGTGCAAGCAGTAGATAACTTGAAAATATGTAAACTGCAGATTTTTATAAAATAAAATGTCACTTTTTCTTGAAATAGAATTACTGTTGTTAAAACTCTAGTGGTGTACCTGGATTGGTTTGGTTTGGTTTATTCTAGTGTTCTACAGGGTATTTTCCCCCTTATTTAACTCTTCTGATTTCTAGGGTATCACTTTTATTCTCCTAGTAGAGGAAAAGTGACTGCTTCTCTTTCTTGTTAAAGGTTGGGGAACCAAAGTATTTTATGACTTCAGACAAAAGAAAAGGTCAGAGGTGTGAAGTAAAGCTGTATGATGAAACAGAGATGTCTTTCCCAATAGTATGGTAAAATGTTTTTTAATTCACTAAAATACACAAATTAATGCAAGACTAGGTAAAGAAATTAACTATAATACATACTGTTATAACACTGTCTCTTAGTTTAAATGTATTGTTATTTGGGTGGCAACCATGATAAGGCAGCAATAAGCAACAGAGGCTTAAAAAAGAGAATCATTAGAGTGACTGTATATATATTGTCTAGTTTTATGACTTACTGACAGATTGCAGAGCTCATGAATGGCAAAATGCAGCTCAGTTCCAAATGGTTATATTAATGTGGAAATTTGAACTAATTCAGGAAATGGCATTTAAAAACAGCTGCAAAGGCAGTACATTTCTTCCACAAACTTGGGGGGGGGAGGGGGAAGAGGAGCATGCTTCATTTGTAAAGCCAAGCAGAATTAATAAGTAGAATGGAAATAGGTTGAAATAGTTTTTAATGTTTAAAATAGCACATTTTGATACTATTTTGTCCGAATTTTCAAACTCTATGCTATTTACAAACATGACTACATCCGTACCATTTATGCATGTAAACAGTGATTTGTTTACACAGAAACATTTGCGTTTTGCCCATAGTGTGTTCAATAAACTCGTGGCTTATCTACGTGCAAGGGTATGTGGGTATTCACTTGCACTGGGTTTGCTCTCCATTGATTGAAATGCCCTTTGCTCCCTGGATTGGAGTAGCAGGACAGCATTGCACTCCGTGTCTGTGTTAGAAACTGTGTTATCATTCAGTGTAATGTTTAACACAGTTAATGTATACACGCAGCTATGGCGTGAAGTTTTCTAGCCCTTGAGCTGCCACCGATGTTAATTTGCAGCAGCAGCTCTGATACTCTTGTTTCAGTGCTGGTATGTCGTGATTGAGAGCTGTAGACTTCAGGAGTCCACAGAAGCAGAGAGCAGGTGGTGGTGTCGTGGCTACCCTAAACCCTGCCTTTTGCGCTTTCATGGAGCTGTAGGTAGAGGCAAAGATTCAGGAAACTCTTGAGCAACAGCACTGTAGTGAAGTTATTTCAGAGGCCACCAGTGAAAAGGTGGCTGAGCAATGCTAGATGAAGAGTACATATTTTACATCTTTTCCCAAGGATTAAGAAAAAAAACCCACCCGAACAAAACTGTGCTTTGGCAGTATTCTTGCCATCCAAACTTAGGAGGAACTGAATGAGATTTTATCAAGGGATCTAACCATCAAATTATCATTTTTGAGGGATACCACTGGCCTCACTCTAGTCTGATCATCCATGTTACAAGGACTCCAGTGTTGGAAAGCTGGCGGAACATCTGGCCTAGTGATGTGAGCAATCAGCTCGTTCCCACAGAAAAGGCTCAGCTGATAAGCAGTTACTTTAACAGTTATTTGTTTTAGTTAGAAATTACTTTTGTCAAAGCTTTGAAACACGCCCAGTATTTTTCCAGCTATATTCTGCATTTAACCATTTTGAACCATCTAATAGTCCTTTATTTAATCCTGTTTGGCATAGGATAAGATAGGGACTATATTAGATGGTACGTAAGGCATCCTGGCTGGCCGCAAACTGGATGCCTGTAGATATACATGACATTTCATTTGCATGTGCATGTAAAAAAGGAGTTGTGTCCCCTTTGAACAATTTAATTATAACTATATTATTTAGTAGTTTAGTATTAAACAGTTTGAGTGCTGTTTCAAAAATGTTTTGATACATTAACTTTTTTTTTTAACTTAGTTGGGATAATGAATCTATCCAGCTTGCACAGACTTGGATCCCACGAGAAACAGGTATAATAGTCTCGGTTTTATGTTTTTACTGTAGTTCTTAATGTGATAGTTACTCTACAGTAAGAGGGGTTTGGTTTTTTTCCCCGCACAGTAATATTTGCATCAGATGTGAGAATAAATTTTGACAAATTTAGGAACTGTATGACTGCAACTGTGATATCAAAAACCATCATTACAACTAATCCAGGTAAGAGCTGTTGAGGTATTGCTTCGGTATTAACAATCATTATAGGCTAGAATGCATAAATGAAGCTAATGGAGGTCTGATTTCTTCTGCCTCCTTGCTCCTTGTCTGTTACGTAGTGACCATTGCTTTTGGCTTCTACCTTTTTATTTATTTATTTATTTTTATCTAAGCAGCCTTCATATATTCCATGTAGAACTAACAGGTAAAGTAAAGAAGAGAAAAACATCTCTTGGCTAATTCCAAGAGACATGATAACGCTGCCAGAATAAAAAGTTGTAAAATATAATTGTGCTGTTATTTTTACATGCTACATATACTAATAACTTTTAAAAATACGTTTTCAAGAAACAGCAGAAGCAAATGTTCTCTTCAGCTTCATAAAGGAGAGTGCACAATTTGGAGCTTTGCATGATAAAATGGAGGAGCAGTCAAAAGAATCCGTTAACTGTAAGCATGGATCCAAACACTGTGATTTTGTTTAACTGTACAGTGCAGTTTCATAGTGCAGCTGAACTATCTTGCTCTGTGTGTTCCTAGAAACAAAACTAAGGTACAGCTGCCTGGCTGAATATTTAAAGTTTGGACAGTTGTTACTGGGGTTACCCCTTATATTATCGGTTACGTATCTTCAGGGTTGGTGGCTATGCCAACTTGCAGCCTTTCTGGCACGTTCCTTCTGTCTTGAATAAGTATGAAAAAAGGCGAGGGAAAGTTTTTGGCAAAAACTGATCTTGGGGGACACAAAGGTTAAAAATTAGATATTTTCCTGATTTGAGTCCCCTTCTGTTTTATTTTTTATGTCCCCAAATGATAAGCCTGCTTCAAAAAGAAGGTGTGTGGGGCTTTTCTGGTGCTTTAGATCAAATTCTTTCCTTTTTATTACCTTAAGATCCATTTTGGTTTTGCTCTTCTGCTTTGTTTCTTTCTCAGACACACTTAACATGTCTTTTAAACTTTTAGTGGAGACTATAGTTGATGTTTATACTGTGGAACAGCTGAAAGAAAAAGCTTTACAGAGCGATGGGAAACCTGAACCAGTCTATGGCATTATTTATGGCTACATTTCTACACTGGACATTGATGATAATGCATCTAAAGTTATTCGCAACAGATGGTAAGCAACTGCCTGTTTTAAATTTGTATTAAAAAGTGCCTGTCCTTCTTCCCTTGCCCCAAATTAGATGAACAATATTTTAGTCTAGTTCCAGACAAGAAATAAAAGTCCTCTGGGGGATGCCATGTGGATTCCTGTTGTGTAGACTTCCAGAAGTAGCAAGGAAGAGGGGTTGGCTTTATGAAGGACTTGCTCTTTCTGGTCCTAGAAGAGAGAAGGAGAAAGAAGCCATTTTGTCTCAAACAGATGAAGAATTTTTTTTTAAAGATGAAAAGTCTCTTGGGAAATCTCAGTCTAGAAAACAGTTTCAAACAAGAAGGAATTGCATATATGCATTAATTGTCTTCTTATGTTTCAGTTCAATATGCCGTTTTATAGTGAATGAAATGTCAAACACATGCACTTTCTGCAGTGACATCTCTTCAGATTTAAAGTCAACTTTTGCAAGCTTTGACATACTCGTTGATCTGACAGATCACACGGGCACTCTTTATTCTTGTTACCTCTCTGACTGTGTAGCTGAGGAAGCATTAGGCTGCACAGTAAGTAGAAATAAATGAGGTTGTTCTTGTCTGATCTGAGCTGTAAAGCTTGATGAAAATTACAAATATATGTAAATGTTCTTTGTATATATGTGTGTGTGTCTATGCCGGTTAAAAAAATTGTGTGTGGATATGGGTATATATATACACAGAGCTTTTTAACAAGCCAAAATTAGGAAGTCAGTACCTGCTAGTAAAAAGAAATGTGTTAAATGTGAGAGTGAATACCCTAATCAGAATACTGCTTTATTTTAATGAATTTACACTTCTCTGAGAAAATGGCTGCAATTCCTTAATTTTGATTCTCAAACGCCCTGTAATACATTCTGATTAATCTGACTGTCTTGGTTACATATATTACACCAAACACTATGTGTAAAGAGGTAAAATACAGCTTAGAAATGCAAAAACGTGTAAGATGCTCTTTTCATCATTATTTTGTTGTGGAGATGTTATATGCTGAAGGAGTGTTCTGTTATGTCCTGTTATTAACAGGTCCATGAGTTCCTCGCTCTAACAGAAGACAAGACGACTGCATTGAAATGGCAACTTCTTTTGGAACGAAGCAAGATTTATTTTAAAGTTAGTATTTAATGTTAATTTAAAACAGTGGCTGTTTCCCATTCGGTAGTATATTTAGTGCTGAAAAACTCCATGTCTGTTCTGCTGAACTTTTAAAAATAAGGCTTAGTTTTTGTACATATTCTAAATATTCCAAGTACATAGTCTTTGTCATAATTTCAGCATTAGAGGGTGTCCCTGCAGGATCAGATATACAGTCCTCTTTCAGGCAAACGGTGAAAGACACAAATTGCTCTTAGCCAATACTGATTAAGGAGCTGATACTTCAGAAGCATGTATACATGATTTAGTTGCTAACTTCTATAGCTGTAGGTTTATAACGAATAAAGTTATAACTATCGGTTTGCAATAATAAGGCCCAGTCAACATATGCAATAGATTGTACAGTAGAATGGGTTACCTAAGTATATTTCATAGCTACCTGTATTTTTGGAAAGAATGTGATTACGTATGTCTAATATCTACAATTCTTCTTAAAGCAACAACAATATTAGATTCACAAACCTGGAACAATTGTTAAAAGATCTGCTAGGCTCTTGCAATGCTGGACTGGATTCCCTTTTCACAGAACTGCCTGTTCGAGGACAACTCTAATTTGACTCCCTTTTATAAACTTGGCCTTCTTAGCAAAACTATTCCTACTCTCCCATCACCCCCACCCTCTACCGCTATTTCCAGGAAAAAATGAAAGTGTTTTACTTTGGTAGTGACAGGTATATAGCATAAAATATGTGTGCTCATACATCAAATAATGTAAAATATGTATAACCAAATCTGTCAAACGGGCTGTGTGATGTTTGAAAATAATGTATTTCAGAGTGCTATACAGCAGTAAAAACAAAGACCCTTAATTATTTTTACAGGTTACTTTGTCGCCCAGTTGGAGAACTGGGCTGAAAGTGAATGTTCTTTCATGCAAACTGGCAGACCCTGCAGAGGCCAGTCAGAGCGTGTTGGGAAAAGAGATTGGAAATAAGAGATTACACTATTAATAACAGCTGGGAAAAAGACTTTCTTCACTGTATTATTAGAGGTAGAATGCTGTTGTCATCGTATTTTGCTAAGTATGTTGAGATGGTAAAGAAGGAATTCACATTACTGATACCTGTAAGAGGGCTTCTGTGTTGATCTTGTTAGTTCTACTGAATTCAACCCCCTACAAGGGGGGTGGAAGCTTTCTCCACTCAGTTTAGAATGTATTTGAGAAAATCAGAATGCAGAGTATAAGAAAGATCCGTTGAGCTTTTCTGTTTTTAACTGCCTTGCTACTTTCGTGTTAGTTCAAAAAATAAAGACCCACTTCGAAATACTGCCTGGGTTTGTGGTGTACATTGGTGAGTCCAAACATGGAACTTTTGGCAACCGTAGAGGCTTGGAAATAGCCATGACGTTTGCGAGGCTGCTTTTCTTTAGGGCAGACTAAGTCTTACTAGCACGGAGGAATCAGTTACCAGGGACCTCTCACAACCGAATCATCAAGCTAAGACTACAAGTGGCAGAGAAGAAAGGACTCTTCTTCACCAGGATAAGTTGTTGTTAGCTGAACATAAAGAACCTAGGTACGTACACCTTGCCCTTCTCTGTGTATTTTTTTCTTATTATTAAATCTATTTCTGTCCTTTGCTTCCCCTGCAGCTGGTGTATTTGCTACAGTCACCAGTCCTCACCTTCCGAGCTTATCTGGAGTCGGCCTGTTTCAAATGGCAGGAAGATACCATGATTCTTCTCTTGCGAAGTATTTGTTAGGCTAGGCTGCTTGAGGAACTCGGATCACCCCTGGTTCACTGCCTACCTGTTAAAGCTACATGGCAAAGAGAAAATAACTACAGAAACAGTGAATTTTGACAAGCACCACGCCAAGACTGCATCCCCCTACTCATGTGAGTGGGAACAAGGCACTAAGCGCACAAAAAAAATGTTGCCCGTGTTGGGTCGCTGCGTCTCCCCTGTTACAGCAATAAACAACTTGTGAGTATGAGCTGTTGTGGCCAGAAAATGTTGAAGTGAATGTCTCCATTAATTTCAATAACAACTCAGCTCAGCAATCAATACACAGCGCTGAAGAGCAAACTACAAATGATGTATTGTTGCTGTTGCCATAGATGGTGATGGTTGAGAGCTGCAAATGCAAACGGTACAGAAAGTGAATTGAATGCTTCCTCTCTCAGAATTATTCACCCTAACTTCAGGCTCTGTTGCACTGACTTCTCTGCCCGGCCCAGCTCACAGCAAACTGAGCGTCCCTGCGAACGGAGGCAGGCTTACAGCCGGGAGCGTTCCGACTTCTACGAGCCGGGGGCTGGCTCTGTCCAGATGCGATGGCTGAACGCTTGTTTCAGGTGGCCTCGGTCCCTCGGGCTGCCTCTCGCTGAAATCTGAATTCTGTCGGCAGCGTTCAGGCCTTGTCACACAGAGAGCTCTGCCACGCGCTTTCCGCCGAGTGGGAATGCAGCGAGACGAGATGTGTGCGTGTTTGCAGGACCCACTGCAGGTGGTGGGCGGGTGCGCAGCGCTGCAGATGCACGCAGCTGGAGAAGCAAGTTGATAGAAAAATGTCTATTTTTCTTCTGCAACATGTTCTGCTTTCTTTTTACGATATGATTTGCAGTATCCTAGGCTGCGCTGCTCTGTCACAGAGGTGCCTGTCTTTGGGCCACAGTAATTTTCTCCGTAAGACTCTCTGAATGCACTTTTTAAAACAAAACTTTTCCTAGCGGTTATTAAGATCTGGCTCCAATAAATGGAAGCATTTAACTTTGGTGCTTGCACGTATGTAAAAAAAATAATCCATCTGGTTTTGGTAGAAATTAGACAGTTCTGTGCAACCTTTGAAACTGTGAAGTCTTGATGTTTGAGGGGAGGGTTTTTTAAATTATATTTTACAACTTTGTCACTCTGTCGAATTGAAAGAGAACTCGCTGTCATGCAAACTGGTAGAGAGTGTCAGATCAGCTGGAGTTTGGAAAGGGGAAAAGTCACACAGCACGGCTTTCCAACAGCTGGAAACAGTTACAAGCTCCAACTGTTGCGCCGCATTGTGTAAGTAATGGCAATTGCTGCAGTCGGATTTTTATTAAAAATTTATTTAAATCAGTAAAAGTAAAGACAAGTTTACTGGTGATCTTTACCAATGAGCTTCTTGATTCTTGATCTTTTGTATTATTTTATTTTTAGAAGCGTATTTAAAGCTCGGTTTGGGGAAAAAAAAAAGTATCTGCCAAGCATCTGGCACACTTCCTGCTGCATTACGCCCCTTGGAGTGGGAGGGAAAGCAATCCTCATTTAATTTGTACATTTGAAAACGCACGGAGGAATCGTGAAACTAATCGAAAAAGCAAACATCTTTCTACTGTAGAACACCCCGAGGAGAGAAATTCTTTCTGAAGCTGTAATTCTTGATTTACTGTTACACACACATCGTTGATTTCACATAGCGCGGGTGAGCTTTATCTCCTACATCACCATTTTAATGGTTTAATTTTTTATTTTAAGGCAATACATGGGCAAAGCTCAAAGCATCAGCAGAAGAGAAGAGCACACGCGGTGGCAGCCAGCCCAGCTCCCCTCCCCAGCTGCCCGGCACCGGCTCCATCCAGAGTTCCAAGGTACGGTTTGGGTATTAACCATCTGCCCCAAGGTGGGTTGGACTCCAGGTTCATGGTCTCACAGGAGGCTGAAGCCTCCATGGAAACGGGGCTGTTTCAGTCAAATGCTTTTCGAGTCCACAGGTTACGTGTCTTTGATGCGTGATGTTCGTTAGACGCTTGGGCCATGGAAGTGTTTAATGTACAGGAGAGTTTGCGTGTCTCTTCGTTCACCCGATGTTCCCGAAAGAGCCTCTTCTGATGCAGACAGGGTCCCAGCCCAGCTCCTGGTTAGGACCCTCGCGTTTGCTGCGCCACCTTAAACCGCATGGAGAGGATGTCACTTATCCCAGCCTCTATCTCATCGTTGGCCTGCACAGACCCAACTCCTTCGGGAGTCCCTGTCAGAATCAAGTCCCCTTCTTCCAGGGTGAATATTTTACTGATGTAGCTGATCAGGTACGGGATGGAGAAGATCATCGAGGAGGTCTCCCCCTCCTGCCTCAGCTTTCCGTTCACCTTGAGCCAGATCTTCAGCTTGTGAGGGTCCGGGATTTTCTCCTTGGGCACAAAGTCACTGACCGGACATGACGAACCGAAGCCCTTGGCCAAGGTCCAGGGCAGGCCCTTCTTCTTGCACTCCTCCTGGGTGTCCCTGGCCGTCATGTCCAAGCAGAGGGCATAACCCGCCACGTGCTCCATGGCGGCCTCCTGGGAGACGGCCTGGGCTCTCTTCCCGATCACCACCCCCAGCTCCACTTCGTGGTGCAGGTCGTTGCAGTAGTAGGGCCGGAGGATGGGGGAGCCTTCGCGCACGTAGGCCGAGGAAGGCTTGAGGAAGAAGAGGGGCTCCCGGGGCAGCGCGCTCCCCATCTCCTTGGCGTGCTCGGCGTAGTTGCGCCCCACGCAGACGATGTTCCTGCCCCACTCCCAGAAGCGGGCCAAGGGCTTGGAGGAGGCCATGGCCGCGACGGGTCTCCTTCCCTGGGGACGGCGGCCGCCCTTGGGGCGACCTTGCCGGGCCCGGAGCCGCGCTACCGCCGCCTCTCTTCCTACCTCCCTGCTGCCCGCCGCGGATCGCCCGGGGCTGCCGCTTGCCTCCCCCCCGCCTCCTTCCCCGGGTTAGCGAATCGCCCGGCCCGGGCGTGCCGAGAGCGGCGGGGAGGGAAGAAGGGGGCCGGGCGGGCGCAGCACCGCCCCCGCCGCACGCCGGGCCGGGGCCAAGGGCCGGGGC
>VXAK01010300.1:143331-155864 GCA_013399435.1 Arenaria interpres | reverse complement strand
CCGGGCCGCGTCCCCCAGGCAGCGGGCGCGGGGTGCGTGGGGGGGGATGTCCCCTCGTAGCGGGGCTGGGGTCTGTGACAGTCACCCCTTTGAAGCTGGGACCTGGCCGGGGGCAGCGTGCGGTGTGTCCCCCCCGCCCCGGTGCAGCAGAGACGCGGGGTTGGGGGGCGTGCTGTGCCCCCGTAGAACCGGGAGCCGCAGGGAGCTGGGCGGCTGCAGGGCCCCGGGCCTGGGGGTGGCGGCGGGGTTCGGCCCCGCTTGGCGGCTCGGAAGTTTGACGGTGGTTTCTTTCTCTTCTCGCTTCCCGGCTCAGGGGTGCGCCGAGGTTTTTAAGCTGACTCACAGCCCCAAGTAGGTCAGTATCTGCTCGGCTGGAGCCTTGGCTCTGCCGGTGGCTTTTCACATCGATAACCCATCCGAGATGCTCCCGGGGAGTTCCTGGGCTGCCAAAGCCCCGGTTATTGCTACGGAAGGAGGGCTTGGGGGGACAGGGGCTGGCGTTTAAACTGGATCTGATGGATGGCAGAACATATTGGTAATGTAAACGAAAAAACCAAAACCGTATAAGCTCTGCATTTAAACGTAGGGCCTAAATTCCAAAAGCGTCTCCTGGGGCTGGAGCGTGGGCTTTAGCTTCGCAGCATCTCTGGGAAGCCTTTTGCATCACTCCAATTCTAGGGCCTGGCCTTAACAACCGAGACTCCATTGGAGCTAACTGCCAGACGTGGAAACCCCGATGTTACCTTGGGAACAAGTATGTCAAACGGAGTTACTAGCAGCTCCTGAGTTCCCCAGGTTGCAGGGTGGGTGCTGTGCCTTCCACGCAGGCTTTGCTCCACCAGTGGGTGGGTATGTGTCCTGCCCACACTGCCAGGACCTGGCTGTGATGCTGGCAGTGTGTGCCAGGTGGGCAAGTCGAGTGCGAGTGGGAGTTGCCCTGGCTTTGTGGACCAACTCCCGTGGTATTGTGTGGAGCCACAAACTCACTGTGTATCTAAAAAATATCTGTGTGCAGAGTACGTAAAGAGCGATTATAGTGTTTTTTTCTTATGAGGGAAAACAGGGATGTTCATCTGGGTATGTGCGTGCCGGCGTTTTTGAGTGACAGCCAGGTTTGAAATAGGAATTTTCCACTCCTTTCTGCAAGAAAGAGAGTAAAACAAAATGCTAAAGATTAAATGAATGAAGCACCTGTTTTCTGAGGGAACCTACTTTTTACACTGTGCTACTGCCTGCTTGCCTCCAGTCTCCAGCATGTGTGTGTTTATATGATAGCATTAACACTTCCCACCTGCAAACCCTTTCCTCTCAGCGACTCGAGCTGCACTAATGAACCGTTCCAGAAAGCCGAAGCGTGTGATTCAAAAGCTGCTGGTGTTCTGCTCTCCCCAGACCTCTCTGCATCAGGCATGCCGTCAGGAGGGACGCCATAGAAAACGTAGTGAAAATGAAGTCACTGGGCATTTTGGAGCAGACACGGGTGCATTAGAGCGATCCTGAAGGCATCTCTGTTATTCCTGGGCCGGGCCAGGGCTTACGTATCGCTTGGGGAGCTCCCTTGAGCAGAACTGGCTCTGAGAACGTCCTTCTTGCAGGAGCAGCGCTGGGCGTGCGTGAGAGCGCTTCTGGTCTGCTCGCCGAGGGGGCAGGCTGGAAAGGTGCCGCTCAGCTGCAGATGGGAATTCAGAATTAGTTTCGTACTTAGTGGACGTTTTCCCATTCCTTTGTTTAAACTACATTTTAGAAAACATTTCCTTACGCGGTGGAGCTTGCTTGTTTGTTTGTTTTGCAAGAATTGTGAATTAAACATGCAAAGAGGCTTTGGGATGATGGCCAAGGTTAGAAATGGTTCATAGGAACAAAGCATTTTAAGTATGTGAGTAATTCCTTTGACTTGAAGTTAAGGTTGTGTTTTCTTTTGTTTGGTTTGGGGATTTTTTTTCCTAGTTAGTGTCTAGCATGCTAACAGACACGCAGTATATATAGCTCTTGTGACCAATAGTGTCTAAAAAGTGCTTCGTGTTAGGGAGCAGTTAAAGAGCAATTGATTATTTTTTTTTTTCCCCTATCAAGGAATAGTAAGGGATATTTTTTGTTGTTTTCTTTTTTTTTTGGAAGGACTCTTCTGTTCCGGAGGAACACTCGGCAGGTATGGATGCTTTCCTCAATACTACGTGCCTTCACCATCAAATACCCAGTGCATGCCTACACTACCGTGTCTTGGGGGTTTCTTTGCAGCGCTGTGTTTAATTTTACTACCATCTGCCCTCCCTATTCTCTTCCCTCATAAGCAATTGAGATGGTGGGAGGAGAAGAGGAAAAAGTCCCGTGCAGGACAATTGTAGCAGAGGGGCCTTAGAGCTCCCACTGCCCTGGGGCTGGGTTTGCAGCAATGCCATGCCCTGGTCGGAACTTGGATCTTGGTTTCACAGCCTTGATGGCCCCGTGGGTCTGTGGAGCTGCAGGGGGACTGTCCGTGTTGGCCGCAGCCGGTCTCTGGGGCCTCTTCTCTCCAAAGCAGGCTCTTATCAGGGGTGGGCAGGACTGACCTGTTTTGGAAGAGTGGGGCAGGCTGATTAGGAGCCTGGTGACCCCTCCCTTTGGCACTGATGGAGGTGACCAAGCACCTTAGGGAGCCTTAGGGAGAGAGTCTGTGGTGCAAAGTGAAACAGCAACTGAGCCAGCACAGTTCGGACCAACAGAGTCACCTTCAGTGGTGTGTGAGGGCCTTGGGCGTTGAGACAACTGATTCCCAACTTGCAGAGACTTGACGCCTCTTTCCCTGCATGTATATGACCCGGGCCTGTGTTGCAAGGCCCCAGCAATGGAAGACCTTGTCCTCCTTGTTTCTCTTCTTTTTCTTTTTTTTTCTTTTTTTTTTTTTTGTACTTTTAATGACAGAGCCTCTTAGGGCTTGGTTGCTTCTTTAAGAACTGCCTATCTGTGAGTTGAACAGTGGAGCCCAGGCTATTTGCATCTGGAATTAGATTTGCTTCTTGGATCTGTTTAAACATTTAACCAAAAGCAAACAGGGAAGCACCGCTGTTGCATCAAGGTAGCCCGTGAGCAAGAGACCTGCCCGCAGCGTGTGCCTGGTACCTGGCCAGGCAGGGAGCCTGGTCTACCACGTAGAGAGCCTGTCTTCCCTCCATGCAGGATGTGATTTCCCCAAGTAACAACCCAGATATTTCTGTTGTAGCAATGTGTGTATTTCTGTATTTCTCCTCTTTTTTTTCCTCCCTCCTTTTTTGTCTTTTGGCTGTAACATGGCCTTTTGGGCTTTTTTTGCAAAGTCACTGTCCCATACTGACCTTTGGCCAGCTGTTCCCTCTCCGTTCTGCTTTCCTGCCCCTTGAAATCTTCTCTCCAGTAGAGGTGGAGCGCTTTGCCTGCATGAGCACATCTCCGGCAGCAAAGTGTCTCGTCTCTCTTTGGTGCAGCTGTAGGGCACCAAGAGCCTGCCGTGCTGTGGGCCACCAGGTGACACAGCCAGGCACTAAGGCTTTGTGCCGTGGTGGCCTCTTTCTTATTCCCCTGAAGGAGGCAGATTGGGCTGTCCATACCCTTCCTCTTGGGCCGTGGGCTGGGGGACCTGCTGTGCTCTGTCCCACTTGTTCCCCTCCCTGGTCTAACCTGCGGTTTGACTGTTTTGGGGTCCCCAGGTCCAGCGCAGCTGCGAGCTGTCTTCCTGCACACAGAACACGAGCAGAGGAAGTCGAAGACGGTCACACAAGCCGACATGAAGGTGGAATTACTCCCAGCCCTCACAGACAACTACATGTACCTCCTCATCGATGAGGAGACGAAAGAGGCTGCAATAGTTGATCCGGTGAACCCCCAGAAGGTAATGCTGTCCCCTGCTCTTGTGAGCGGGGTGCTCACTGCTGCAGGCCTGGGAGATCCTTCCAGGTTGCCACATCCACGACAGAATTAGTCACGTGCTGACTCAGGCGTGGGGGAAAGGCAGGAAATACTGGCCATGCATAGGTACGGACAGGGCTTCACAGACTCTTCCATGAAGACTCTTCTGTGTTGCTGGGCTCAGGCAGCTTGTCCCTAACTTCAAGGGTTATTGACCTGGTTTTTTTGTCCTTAGTTTGATCTAGTGCAGAAAAGAGGAAATGGGACTGAGGGCTTGGTCATGGCTAACTGGATCAGAGTCCTCATGTCCTGATCTAGAGGGATGAGCTCTCTGTGGGGTTGCTGCTGTGGTGCTTTCAAACCTTGGAGCGGTCATGTCCAGGTTATGCCAGGTGCTGTTAAGTCATTTTGTGTGAGTTGTAATGCTCGTGCTGTGCCCTGTGCCTGCAGGTTTTGGATGCAGTCAAAAAGCACGGCGTGAAGTTGACCACTGTCCTGACCACCCATCATCACTGGTAACTATCTGCTGTAGTGGGATCCCTCTTCCCTCTGCATAAACACAAGAATTGTTGCTTTTCTGGATCAAGTTGGTCTTCTCTAAGCAGGAGCTTAGGTCTGAGGAGAAGGATCAGAGCTCAGGAAGTGTTCCCTTCGGCTTGCTATGATGAGATGCATTGTCTAGACTGCAAGCTCTGGGTGTCAGTGCCTTTAACCTTTAAAATGCTGACTTCTTCCAGGTGGCCAGTGAAATAAATGTGTGTGAAAGTAGCTGTGGAGCGTGGGGAGGAGCACGCTCACACTGAGGTGTTAGGACATGTCTGTAAGGCATGCTACTCAGAGTCAGCATTTGCAGGAGGATTACCTGCGTTGCTGGTTCAGTCTGCCAGGGATGTAAAGATGAATGTTTTGCAGTTTTGCAGTGCTGAACCTGAGTAACCTCTCTCGTGGGTCATAGTGGAGCCACCTGTGTGGCTGGAGAGCCAGCCCTAATCTGGCAGGACCAGCACTGCAGTGAATGCTGAGCTGTTTGGACATCTGTGTGCCTGCTCCACGGTGTCTTGAGGGACACTGAATTACACATATCCCAGTTATCCCAAGCTCTTCCTGCTGTAGTTACTGGAGAGTTGACTTTGATCCCCTAAGGCTGGTGTTTTCCAAATAGGTATGAACCTGGGGGGAGTTGATCCCCTCTCTCACTGCCCTGATTACTGGAGAAATGATACCCACTTGTGTTAATGTGGCATATCTTTTGATATGAGGACAATGTTAGATACTGGGAGAATAGTAGATCAGAAATGATCACCTGGATGTTACCATTGCAATAGGAGTTAAGATGGTTTTGTCTTCATCCCTACCCAAATCCGTTTTCTGACCTTCCAGGGACCATGCTGGAGGAAATGAGAAGCTGGTAAAGATGGAGACGGGGTTGCGTGTGTATGGGGGAGACAGCAGAGTCGGAGCACTGACACAGAAAGTGTCTCACCTTACTTCACTCAAGGTAAAGGGAGTGAGCTGCAGGACTCGGCTGGGGGCATCTCTTGTTTGTGTCACAGGTTTAGAGCTGGACCAGTGTGGTCCAACCTGAGTTAATATTGTGGTTGCAGCTTTTTTCCTTTCAACACCTCTTGGATGTAGTTGATAGTTCAAGTATAGCTTTTGCCCTTTTCCAGCCCTGTGAACCATAGCTCCTCTGTCTTGATTTGGCCGGTGATACTTCATTGATGAGAACACTGGCATGGCTCAGACACCTGCATTGCTGGGTGTCCATGTGCTTCTGGACAGCTGCCTTACCTGGGGTGGTCAGAACCCACGTGTGAAAGGATAGGGCTTGTGCTCTGCTTAGAGCCTAATTAGCAGTGAACAAATGCCAGTGGTCCTCTCTGAACGAAGGCTGGAAGAGGGGGTGAAGAGGAAGCAGGCCAGCAATGCTAGTTGCCTGCGTTGCTTTTCCAGAGCTAAAGCAGCAAAACTTGTTGGAACCTATCTGTTTGTTTAGAGACGAGCTGGCAGATGACATGAACTGCTGTGAAATGTGCAGGCTGGCACGAATGTCACTGCCAGTCTTGAGGTGCACTTTGAGGGGGGCAGCAGTAAAAACGGGAGTACAGAAATACATGGGAAGGTGTGCAAATTAGGGCTGTGGGGGAAACATCTCCTTGGCCTCATGAATGTGTTTAATCCTTCCCTTTTCGTGAGCGTTATCCACTTCTTCCCTTTGGCTTCATTTTTGTTTGGAGCTTTTTACACTTGATTAACTTTGTTTAGGATTTTTTGTTGCTCTGGATCTGTTTGCTCTTGCTGCCAACCAGACGCCGAGTCACTCTGCATGTAAATGAAAGAATCTGGCATTTCTCTTTGTCACAACACCTGCTAGGAGGAAACAGCTCCCTTCCAAGTTCCTGCCATAAAACTCTTTTGCTGGACTCTCCCAGGAGCAGAACTGATGTTTACTGCCCAGCTGTGTCAGAATTTGCCTGTAGGACTGCTAGACCAATGTAATAGTTGCGATTCTTTTCTAACCGTACAAATGCTAGCAAACAGTAGCTTAAGCTCTAGTCTTCTGCCTTCTTCTCAGGTGGGATCTCTTAATGTGAAATGCCTCTGTACGCCGTGTCACACTTCTGGACACATCTGTTATTATGTGACTAAGCCAAATAGCTCCGAGCCACCTGCTGTTTTTACAGGTGAGGAGTTGGGAGGTTACCTTGCCGGCAGTCTGTGTTGCAAAGAAATAAGTTCTCCCTCTGCCTGTGTGCTCCTGACTCTGGATGTGCATCCATCCCTTACTGCCCGTGCAGCCGGTTAACATCCACATCTTGCCCCCTTACCAAGTGCTACCAAGTAGTAGTTGTAGATGAAACTGGTGAAACCTCTATAGGTTTGTAAACCATTGCTGGGCACCCTGCAAGCAACATCAAGAGCTAGCCCTGGATGAGTCCTACATCTGGCATTTTCTTCCTTGAAACAAGAGCTGTTGGTTTATTGTCTCAGGCCAAACTGTGGCCGATTCCAAAACCTGTTGCTTTTCCGTATGTTTGTACTCATGTCTGTAACAAAACTGAGAGAGGAGAAAATAGGGGAGTAAGAAAGGGCTCCATCTCTGGTAGCCAGGTTCCGGATCCTGTTTTGGAGAGCAGGGTTCTCCCTTCCCTCAAACTGCGCCCAATCTCCCCAGGCTGCCATCTCATCCCTCTCCTGACGGGCGTTCTCCAGAGCTTGCACCAGCTGCTGCATGGAAGAAGTAACGGCTTAAGCAAGATTTTAGGGAACACTGGGTAGAAAATGCGGAGGCGACTCATTTTTGTTCAGCTTCACGGCAAAGAGAACAAGTGTTCCTTGTCCACTCCAGAAAGGACAAGAGGGGACAGCAGACTGCCCACAGATAGGGAAGCGCTGGCATGGTTTGCCTGGCGAGGCTGTGGGGTTTCCTGCATTAGAAGTTGCATTTGCTGCGTAGGTTTATGTGTCACTGAGCCCACGTGGGGCAGCAAGTGTAGCCTGGCTCTCCCTATCCCTGCTGGTGAGCTGCAGCGAGGACAGCAGTGGCAGGACTGAGCCCTCGGGGACCGTGCGTGCTCATGCTTTGGTGTGAGGAGCCTTGTCTGGTCCTGATGCCGTGTCACACCTCCCTTGCAGGTGACACGCTGTTTGTGGCTGGTTGTGGGAAGTTCTTCGAGGGAACCCCGGAGGAAATGTACAGAGCGCTGATTGAGATTTTGGGCAGCTTGGACCCCCAAACGGTACGAACCTCTCCTTTTGTGGTCCCTTCCAACCATGGTGATTCTGTGATTCTGTGAAGCTATGACAGACATCAAAGAAACTGTCTTCCTAATAACACTGTTGTTCAAAGAGAGAATTTCTCATGTGTTGAAGGAACGAATGATGAAATTAGGAATTGTCTTTGATGCTGGATAGCCAGAGTCCTCTGGGAAGGAAATACCTACCCCAAATATGCTTGTGCTTTGTGGGGAAAGAGTAAGGGCTGCTTATTAGAACTGAGACTAGCGAGCTGGGATGCCTGAGCTCTTTCATCAGGCTTGCCCTGTTGTTCCTGCTGTACCATGACATTGATGATGGTACCTGGCACTCCACCTTTGTACCTTCAGAGTTACCCGGTGTCACTATTCCTTTCTTTTCCTAGAAAGTTTACTGCGGTCACGAATACACGATCAACAATCTCAAGTTTGCTCGACACGTTGAACCCAATAATGTCAATATCCAGGAAAAGCTTGCTTGGGCCAAGGTAAGCTGGTTCATCCTTTCCTTAGACTTGATGCTTTCATGGAGCCAGAGCCTCCCTGAGGAGTTAGAGGAGGGGAAGCAATGCTGGGAAGAAAGAGAGACTGAGGGAAGGGAGTTAAGAGCCAGGAGCTGCAGTATGTTGTATGACCAGGGGAGTGATGTGTTGGGGAGTAGGGTTTGTGTGTGGCCCAGGGTGTGTGTTTGCTGTCTGGTGGAGATGTGACGCTCCCTGGAAACTTCTTGGTATAATTACAGGCTGATGTCCATCTCTGTCTGGGAGGCTCAGTTCTGTCCCGAGTTGCTCTGAGTGTACCTCAGTGCTTGTCTGTCTGTCTGTGTGGATAGCCCTGGGAAGGGCCTGGCCTGAGGAGCAGCCCAGGCAGTTGGGTGCAGCTCTAACCCCGCATGGTTAATATACAGGACATTTCTCATTCACCAAAACATTCTTTCTTAAGCAGAAATCTCTCCCTTGTTACAGGCAAAGTATGACAGTGGTGAGCCCACCATACCCTCCACCATTGCAGAAGAGTTTACGTACAACCCCTTCATGCGAGTGAGGTATGGAGGAAATGTGGGTGTGGGGATGGTCCTTGTGTTTGGAGGGGGGATGTGGGAAGGAGGAGGTCTCCAAAAAGAGAGCCATAACTGCCTCGCATATTCCTGTTCTGATGCCCTCAAGACCCTCCTTAAGATACACTTGCTGTCGTGGCAGACAGCAACATGAAATTTGGAGGGTTGTGGTGAGCGTCTCTGCCAGTGCTGAGCACCCTGACTCAAGAGGCAGAACAAGCTTCGTTGGGTAATTACGTCCCTTCATCAAGCAGCGTTTGGCAGACGGGCGCAGCAAAAGATGCTGTTCAAGGCATAAGAGTGTTTGCAATTTCCTCTTGCCAGTGTTTAAACCAGGGGAGCTGATAAGCCTGTGCCAGAGCCCTGAGTCTTTGATCTTTAAGTGCAACATTTCCCCTTGATGCAGGTGAAAGGTGTCAGTAGTGGCTTCATAGATGAGATTTCATCTTGCAGTCTCAGCATTTGCTTTCCCTGGTGTTCCCTCCTGGCAGGGAGAAGACGGTTCAGCAGCACGCTGGGGAGACCGACCCCATCCGAACAATGGGGGCCATCAGGAAAGAGAAGGACAACTTCCGAGTCCCGAAGGACTGAGCACTCTGCCTGGATCACTTTAATGTCAGTTTAAGTGTAATTTAGGCTATTCAGATATTTTAGAGTTGAATCTTCTGTTGTGGTTGAGAAAGTCATATTTAGGTTTTTATTTTTGTTTTAATTAAGAAAAAAAAGCACTTTGCCCTTGTTGAGATCTTCTACAGCATATTTATATTATGATGAAGAATATTTATCCTTCTGTTGCTGGCTCTCAAACTGTCACATGTGTCACATGCAGATCATTTTACAAGTGTTGGCACGTGGCTCGAAGTCTGGGGTGGGGAAGGCTCAAACCTTGAGGTCTAGGAAAAAGCTCCTGTTATTTTTGTAGGAGCCAGATGCGAATGCAGAGAGTGGGGCTGGGGCCCAAGAAGTCTTCGTTTAAAACAGAGACAAAATGCAGAAACTGCATTGCCAGCTGAAAATATGAACTTTGCTTCCATGCTGCTGCTTAAACAGTCTGTTGCTTCTGGCTCCACTAAAACCAGCTCTCGGTGACAGACCTGCTCTGCCACCGCCAGTTCAGGGCTTAGTTTGTGAAATAGGCAGGGTACTGGGGAGTGGCACACGCGGACTGTCCAGCTTTCCTCTTCTCTCTGACTTTCCTTGTCGTGGACTGCAGTAACTTTTCCAGGCAGTGTCTCTGGCTTCCAGCCTGCACTGTTGCTTAACCCTTTCCCTCTTAACATCAGCCTGTTTGCATGTAGCTGCTTACTGCTCTTAAGTGTGAGCTGGATGTTACTTGTATTAGTACCGCGCTAACGAAGAAGGGATTTGTCTGCTGGTTCAAAACCCTGAGAAGAAACCCCTTACCTAGTGACTAACTGCGTGTCTAACAGCTGAGCAGTGATGAGACTCCTCCAACAGATGCCTTGCTGCCGATAGCCAGAGAACTGCTTTGTACCTTGTCGTGAGTAACGTGGCAAATGAGCATTTCTTAGCTGGGTGCCGTGCCCCAGTGAGAGAGCGGCTGTTGTGGGGAGCAGTGGAGGTCCCTGCACTGGGCCTGGGAGCCTGGGGGACTCCAGCTGAGGGGCCTGGCTCACAGCAGATGCTCTGTGCTGCTGGGGTTGATCTCCCACCCTGCAGGCTCTGCCTGGGCCAGCCTCTGCTAGAAAGGCCACAGTGGTGATGTAAGTGCTGAGGGTGTCCACGTATTGCCAGATTAAACAGGGCTCAGATCTCGGACCCCCTGAGAAACCACATTAGTGTAGAACGTTTCTTGTTCTTGGTTGGTCCATGGGGCTTAAAAGCCATCCCTGCTCTGGGGGTTGTGCTGTGAGACCCCACTCTGCAGCCGGGGAGGGAGCTTCCCCTTGGGTTGTCTTTCTCACGGGGAATAGCGTATCGAAGTGGATGAACAGGATAAACTTTGGGGGAAGATGAATCCAGATTTTCAGTGAGTGGGTCACCCCCTTCCTGCACTTCCCATCCTCCAGCTCAGTGGCTTTAAACAAGAGAGATGTGAGTGAAGGGTGTAGGACCCAGCCTTGCGGGCTCAGCATCTGCGTTTTTCCTTCCTCCTAATCATATTTTCTTCCTTGTTTCTTGCTCTCGGCTGCGTGCTGCAGCTCTGCTCAAGTACAGGACATTTTCAAACAAATGTTTTGCGGCTGAAACTAACAAAAGATTAAAATTATTTTGGTTCCAGTTTCTCCCCCTCTCTCCAGCGAGCGTTGGTAAGTAATGCCACCGTGGAGTCTGTAACCGCCCGGGTGTCACCGGGGTAACTTTGGCCTGCTGTGCTAACGAACAGGCTGAACGGCAGTGTGTGAGCCGGATTTGGTGTAACACCATTTCTTTATTTGCTTTAAAAAAGGTAAATTTTTATGTAGTTCAGGAAAAAAAAAATCGGTACCTAAAACTTTACTGCCTCCTTAACGTGAACGCTGTGCTGCTACAACGGAGCGTGACTGTACTGGTGGCTGTTTGACAAATGAGCAAATAAATCATAACAGCTGTAAATCGAGCATCGGTGGGATGGTCCGGAAGAAGGGGGGGTTCTTTATCTCCCAATTTTTTATTTTTTTATTTTTTTTTTACTAGTAATTGAAGGGAAGTGTTTTTCTACCTAATCCTGGGAGGGAGAGGATCCTTTGAGATCCTCTGGGGCTTTATTCAAGGTCTTGTTACAACTGTGTTTTGTCTTCGAAAGAATGGAGTGTGTTCAGCGCTTGTTTCACAGCATCACATGGGGTTGGAAGGGACCTCTGGAGATCATCTAGTCCAACCCCCCTGCCAGAGCAGGTCCACCCAGAGCAGGTTGCACAGGAACTTGTCCAGGTGGGTTTTGAATGTCTCCAGAGAAGGAGACTCCACCACCTCTCTGGGCAGCCTGTTCCAGGGCTCTGCCACCCTCAAAGTAAAGAAGTTCCTCCTCATGTTTAGATGGAACTTCTTATATTCAAGTTTGTGCCCATTTCCCCTTGTCCTGTCCCTGGGAACCACTGAAAAAAGACTGGTCCCATCCTCTTGACACCCACCCTTTAAGTATTTGTAAGCATTGATCAGATCCCCCTCAGTCTGCTTTTCTCCTAAAAAGACCCAAGTCCCTCAGCCTCTCCTCGTAAGGGAGATGCTCCAGGCCCCTCATCATCTTTGTAGCCCTAACAAACCCCTTCGTTTCCTGCCTGCGAGTGCTGTTCCCTCCTTCACAAGTGACCTTTGGGGGGGACACCACGGTCAACCCTGAAATGGGGCTTATGCCCGGCTGGGCCAGGAGCCGGGACACAGCTCTGCTCCTGCTTGTCCCTTGGTTTTGGTGCTTTTTGGGCTTGGGTGGTTTGGAGGATGCAGCTGGAGCTCTGGTGTGGTTGTGCGAGACCCTCCCAGCACCCCCCTCCTAAATACCAGTGCTCGTGGCCGGGTTTCCTCCAGACCATCTTGTGTCTCTGATGTCCCCAGCGCCTGGTGGGAGCTGGGAACCCCCAACCCTCCCCAGGACAGGAGACCCTCGTCCCTCTCGCTCTACGACACTGGTGGTGGGAGAAATGGCTGTTTTCACAGGTGGGGCTGCCGTGACACCTGGCTGGGGGCGAGGGGCCAGGCTGCAGTTTTGGGGTCTGGGGGGACACACACACAAACACCCCTTGTCCCAGCCTTCCTTCTTGCTGGGCTCCCCTGCACCTTCAGCCTGGCAAACCTGGGTGCTGGTGGGACCCGCTGCGTGGCAGGAGGAGCCGTGGGGTCCCCGCGAGTGGGCAGGGGGATGCGGGGGGCCGCGGTGGAATATCGAGGGGGTGTTTCATCCCTGTGCCCCACACCGGGTT